>JZLH01S0273758.1:28636-49893 GCA_001188425.1 Eucidaris tribuloides
GATTTGGATTTAGCGCCTTTTGGAATGAAACATGATTTTGCACCTAAATTTTTTTCATCTTCCACCTGAAATTTTTCAATGAGATATAGTGCATATTGTTCCCATCTATGAAATCAATATTTTAAAACAAAAAAATCAGTTTTGATAAAATATGGATTTAGCGCCTTTTGGAATCAAGCTCTTCATTTATATACGTTGACCGTGAGTTGTGATGATGGGAGGCTTCTTCCCATACGTATTCGACTCGTGCGGATCTGGCCTTTGTTGTTGTTCGCACCGCCGTGACGTTGCTATTGTATGGTTGTGGAGATTTTGAAGGAATTGCTCACGAATGGCAAAAAAATGGTTTGAACACAAGCAAAATGTTATGCATACGAAAAAAAAAGCAATTGCATGAAATACATCTTTGGCTTGTAGGATGTTAGCAAGTGTTTTTATGTATACGGTCTATTACTTTCATGGGAGCACAAAGGCGGGTTTCGTATAATGTATTGAAATATTACGCGTGAGAGGAGAAGCATTTCCTGTCATAGGAGTTACGAAAGATCACTTCACTAATGTATACAAATTTATGGATGTTTCTTTATGTGACCATCGAGGAACGATTCTACTGATTATTTCTGGTGTGTATGATGGTTGGAATCAATTTGCATATTCTTGTTTTTGTCATACCGGATAAACCTGCAAACCTCGGGCAAACTATCAGGTTGTCAAGAACAACCTTTGTTTCAAAATGTTTTTGCAGGCAAGCAAGAATCTGTGCTTGCAAGCAATTCCTAATTTTTATGCATATGGATTCAAGGAAAAGGCTAGAAAAAGCAATTACTATTTTTTATGCAAACGGCCCACTGTCTTGTAAAATCGCAGAATCAGCCTAGTCCCTCCCAGAAGGATCGAACTCCATCTTTGTGATTCGGTGATTTCCAACTAATAGGCATCACGAAAAGTCAACATGCATTTGGATGACATGGAAGCTTTCATATTTTGCCATTCAAGTATGAGATTATGATTAAATTTGTCATATGGACTGGAATTATGAAGACACGAGCTAACATTGTGGAGCTTCAATAAAAAAAAAGTCAAACTATGATATCTGACCTACATAGTAATGCTTAAATGGACAAATTAATACCCTATAATTCAAAAAAGTTAGGAAAGTTATGCTGCCCTGGCAAGAAATACATGAATGAACGTCACCCATGAATTTCCATTGCGGTGGAGTATAAAATAGCCCAAGAGGTAAACACAGTAAATTTTTGGGAGGAAATGGACATGGTGAATACGGTCAATTTGAGAAATAGAGGATTATAACTAAATCATTTTAAAATACAAAATTTTCAGGGCTTCATTTTTAGATCGTATCAAAGACACTTAGAGCGTGGAGGATTATGTAGCTCACAATTAATATTTAAACTGTGTGTCATTGTTAGTTGGTGTCTTAAGAACAACACTGTTGCCTGTATATTACCTGGTGATGTTGTAGTGGTGTTAGCTGTTACTGGTGGTGGTTGGGCAGGTGGGGTCGTGGTACGTTCATCAGAAGGCGATGTGGGGGATGACGGCTGTATTACTGTGTGTGGATTTAAGATTCAATAGCACAACATACCTATTAATGTTTACATCACCACATTGTTATATAATTCATGAAAATATGTATCGTAACTCCATTTAAATCAGTTTTCTTAAGTTTTATATTTATATGATATACCGACTTTTTTTGAGCACCATTTCTAGAAAATGAGCTGATCTTATTCTCGAAGGCCCTCAAGGATGTAAAAGAACGTTACTGTGGTCATTATGTAAAGACAATGTGACGACAGTGTGCTATTCCGGACTCAAGTGATCATAAGTCGTGTGAAATCCGGGAAACCTTGATTTTACTCACTTAGAAAGACGGCAAGTTTACCAATGCCCCCACAGCTTTCATTGGGGTGCCCTGCACACTGGTTCTGACACTCGTGGTCCGGAAAGCGCCCCACTCGTTGGTAGTTTGACCCCGTCATACCACAAAAGCACTCACTGCTGAATTCCACGCCGGCGAACATGTAGCCTCTTCTCTTGCAAAAGACCACACATATTTGAGGAGACATGGATGTGGAGTATAACAAGCTTGTCCCGTTCAGGACGCGATTGTTACGGCTATCTCCGAAACACCCTAGGTAATGCTCGTCTGTACAGAAAGAGAATAAAGACTTTAAAGCCCAAGTATAGCTTTGGTTGATCAGAGAGAAGTTTTCTCAATCTTTCACAAAGTATTCAGAAATCAACATCAAACATACTGAGAATTGTTTATAGTGACAAATTAAGATGTTTAAATTAATGGAGAGCATCTAGCGGTACGTACATTACCTATATGAAATCTCGAGTTCCCCCCCCCCAAGATTTTACATTTTGGGTAATTTCTCAAAATGGGAGGGTTTCAGAGCGAACAGTTTTCAGGGCATTGTTAGATGAAATAGGTGTATCTAAAAATATAATTGCAATTATAATTACTTGGGCTTTAAATGCCAAAAAATACATATCCACTTGTGAAATTTTGTAATTGTGTATTTACTAAAACTATACTTGGGCTTTGCATGCAAAAAATAAATAAAATAAAATAAATACATATCCATTTGCGAAATTCTGTCTTTGTACTGTTTTACTATATTGTGCCTAAAGAAGTCAACTTTTCTGTAATTAGACTGTGCTTCACTGATCAAAAATGTTCTAGAAAAAAGTTCCGTAGTCTCCAGATTGGTATTGAAATATGCCATTATGAATTGATTAAGATGAAGTTGCTAATTAGAAAACATATTTGTTCTCTAATTTTTATTTGCGCGTTGATAAGATATAATTGACCTACTAGTGAGGCAAGTTGTCAGTCCCATTTGTAGGAGAAGGAATCATTGTGAATATTACAATGTCAAGGGCGTAGGCTGGAGGGGTGCACTGGGTGCACGTGCACCCCCCCCCCCCGCAGAGCCATAGGAGTTCCGCCCCTGGCTAGCAAAACGAAATTTGCACCACTTTTTCTGCTTTCAACGCATGATTTACTCAACTTTAGTTCCACCTCCCTAAGATGTGCACCTCCCCATGTCACTTTAGTTCCACCTTCCCAAGATGTGCACCTCCCCGTGCCCAAACCAGCCTACGCCCTTGAATGTAGCGATTTCAAAGACACAAACGTTACTCACTAGACCAGTATTTACAGCTATGTTATAAATATTAATGTCTGTGGCTCTACATTAATGTATATCGGAATGTACTAGTGAGGGTATTCTATTGAATAAATTTAACAAAAGCCATTCACGCAATCCTCTATTATTTAAAGAATTGTTGCTCTCAAATACTTTATCAAAGTTCCTTTTCAGTTTTCAAGCATCTGCGGTTTCACAGAAGCATTATGACTGCATAGGTTGTCAAGCACTCCCTAGTTTGCTAACGAGGATATGACGGAGTAACATTCCAACCACGTAATTTATGTTTGCACACGGTGAAAGTCCCCAGTAGTTTGTACAAAGATAAAATAAACTTTGTCACGACATTATAAATAACCGTCCTAACAAACTCGAAAACGCGCAAATTGTTTTGGAGAACAAACGTGAAAAAAAAAAGATTTTAGTAATAATATTTAGCCTACAGTACAAATAGGCCTACGGTTATGAAAGAGTATAGGGTACAAAACAAGGGAGCGCTATTTCAGAAATCAACCTTCACTAAGAAAAGCATTAAAAATTAATATTTTTAAAATCGTTCAAAGGCAGATATATC
The DNA here is from genome assembly GCA_001188425.1 of Eucidaris tribuloides. Classification (NCBI taxonomy): domain Eukaryota; kingdom Metazoa; phylum Echinodermata; class Echinoidea; order Cidaroida; family Cidaridae; genus Eucidaris; species Eucidaris tribuloides. The sequence continues at coordinate 32,390 of JZLH01S0273758.1, forward strand.
AACCGCCGGCTTCAGTGCAAAAGCAGATCAACACTAAACAAGTAAAGGTGCGCACAAGGTGCAACTTCGCGGGGAAAGTTGCAGCGCTATTTCCGCCACGGTATTCGAGCAAATTTGCACCTCTCACGCTCGCCCCACTGCATGGGCGGGGCAAGTTTGTACCTTTTAGGTGTATCATTTGCACCCAATGAGTGCAAGTTTTCAACTTAAAAGTTGAAAATAATGCACCTTTAACACAATATAACCTGGTGCAAATACATGTAAACACCTTCGTGACCGGCGTGATGGCCTAATGGTAAGAGCGTGCGCCTCACGTCCGGAAGGTCGCGGATTCAAGCCCCGGCTGGGTCATACTAAAGACTTTTAAGAAATTGCTGCTTCTGCTATCTGAAAAGGGTAATCATAACATTTATGTTATGCAGGGCCCGCTGGGAGAGCAGTCTACTTGACTGAAGTGGCTACCCTGGGTAAATAAGACGTTATTTTTATCATTATTTATTTTTTATAGTGCAATCCTGCACCTTTTAGGTGCAAATTTGCACCTTTCAGAAAGGTTGAAAGTTGCATCTTTAAACGTACTCCCAGTGAAAGATTGGACCGCACCTTTAAAGGTGCACAGTTAAACCTATTTTTCTTAGTGTGTTCACTACAGTACGTCGTGCAAATGATTATTAATCGATTATCGATTACAAATCGCGTAATAACTCATATAACATTTACCCGCTGCTTATTTGTTTGTCTGTATTTTCAGGCAAATTCACTAAAATATTATAAAGAATAACATTGTCTCAAGTATGATATGATAATAATAATACTGCATTTGATACAATGCATATCAGTTTGATGTTCTTTATCAAATGTTGAATTTTCCTGAGTTGTAGCCCTACGATGATTGTCAAGAGCTATCGTTGAACTTATGCATGCGATATTATTAAACGAAAGTATTATGTATATTAAGTGTGTATTATGTGTATTGCGCATTATGTGTATGGAGTTTGATGTATGGATGTTTGGTGTATGGAGTTCAATACCCAGAGTTAATTATGATGATCGGCAAAAGAAAACAATAGTGAATGGTTACCATAGCATCTCGCGCCAGCAGGTACACAGGACTCATAACCATGTAGGCCGAGCGGGATTCGCAGACAGTCTTTAAGTTCCGTCTCATCTGAACAGAGTATATGAAACAATAAGTAAAAAGTAAGTTTTAGTTAAAAGTAAACTCCAGGCTAGTAACGAGTTGCTTGAATAGAAGAAAAAAATCAGGGAAACACGTGAGTAAAATTTTAGGAAAAATCAGGCAAATAATTATGAATAGCGATGTGAGTTTCTGAAACTTCCAAAGATCATTGCAAAATTGGCCTTCCAATTGTTTTGTTTTTAAAATATCACCAAAATAATCCTTTAAACTGGACACACATATTTCACATGAGATATTATGGAAAATTATGTGAGTCGATAATTATGAAGTGTGCAATGATGAATAAAATGTTTCTTTTTAGAAAATAAAAAATAGTAATATTTTGTTTTTAAAGACAAATGGAGGGTTGCTCACGACGAACGTTACAGAGTTGCCAATTTTGTAATGATTTTTGGACTTTTCGAAAATCAATAAGCTGACTACTACTTGCCCAATTTTTTTCCAAAATTTCAACGATTTTTTCCCCCGATTATTTTGCAGGCTGCAGGAACTCCATTGTCCCCTATGGCCTTCAAGGCGTAGTGATTTAGGCTGTGACTTAACAATGCACAAGTTCTTTACATGATTCCAACGAGTCGATGCATTTTTCCACGTAGTAATCGCCGTATGTAAGTGTCCAGGGGCCGTATTCTAAAACATCGTACTAACTTTCCTTCTAACTATCCTTCTAACTGGAGTTAGAAGAGTCATAAAATCTCTTCCTACCGTGTTCTGAAATATTGTTTTGGGATGATTTTAGCAGAATAATGGCGGGAAACATAAAGATGACCCTGCCCATGACACGCCCATGTTTTCTTACTTCTGCCAATTAGGACAAATGTTCTGTGGAAAGTTAAAAAATCACGTTTGCCTTTACAACTGCGCGTCGAAGGAATACAATGCGCATTGACAGCGCATGAAAACGCGCACACCACATAGTCCAGCAGTTTAGCACCTAACGTGGTTTTAGCGTCCCCACAAAGTTTTTTTGCGGATTTTATATCTTTGAGGGGTGCTAATTAACAATCCGGATGATGCCAGCGTGGCACCCTTGGGCATTTTGCGTAATATGCAAATTAAGGCAGCCATTATTGAAATTTCATTATTTGACCATAACTGGCTTATTTGAAAAGATAAAAATATGGTTTCTGTGTCTACCCCTAGGTTTTCAGGGTCTCTGATTCAGATTAGGCCAAAGCCAGAACGATTTACTTATTTGCTTATTCACAATATGCAAATTAGGGCGGCCATTACTAAAATTTCAGTATTTGACGTTAACTTGCTTATTTGAAATGAAAAACATATAATTTTTGTGTCTACCCCTAGGTTTTCAGGGTCTCTAATTCAGATTAGGCCAAAGCCAGAACCATTTACTTATTATAATATTCATAATATGCAAATTAGGGCGGCCATTATTGATATTTCATTATTTGACCATAACTGGCTTACTTGAGAAGATAAACATATAGTTTTTGTGTCTACCCCTAGGTTTTCAGGGTCTCTGATTCAGATAAGTCCTAATCCAAAATGATTTGCTCATTTGCATATTCATTTTATGCAAATTACGGTGGCCAGTACCAAAATTCCATGTATTATAGGCATGGAGGTACTACTTCCATGTTATAGGCCTAAAGGACGACAAAACAAATGTAGTGTCCACTTCAACGTTTTAGGGCATCTGATTCTGATTAGACCAATCAAAAACCGATTTGGTTATTTGTATATTTTTCTAATTAGGAATCATGTCGCCCAATAACCGTATACATCGGTATTATGAATGATATTCCATTCAAAATGAAGATGAATTATGAACCCATGTTGTAAGTTTATTTAGCGATAAGTCATCATGTACCGGTAATACCTCATTTGGCACAACATATCACTTAAAGATCATTATGCACATGTATTTAACATGTCAATGAATGTTTTTGCTGCAATTCTCACCACACAGGTACTACTGTCCTTTCGACCTTGAACAACAGCCCCCCCCCCCCCCCCCCAGTATTCACTCTCATCAATAAGTTTCTATTTCATATTAAGTAACCTCTTCATTTTCGTCATCAGCCCCACTTTCTATGTCCTTTTTGTAGGGATTTTGACAGAATGGTTCTGCATGACAGGCAGAAAAAGAAAGTACAAGTGTCCTGGATGACAACCCCCCCCCCATGAGTACTACAAGGTTCATAGGTTGAAAATCCACAACTCTAACAGTAACACCTCAGGTGGCGCAAGATCCACATCTGGCGGGAGTGTTTTTGGAGTCATACTTTTAGTGGAATCGTTGTGATACCATCCATAGTCGAGAGCGTCAAAGAAAGGGGGATCCGGCTCTGGAGCAAACTTTCAAAGCGCAATTGAACATGACATGTGCTTGTAATACATTTTCGCTGAATGCATCACTCGGTGGTATCGATTTCAAAGATAGGGCAGCAGTGATGATTTTCTTCAACATTTCTCATGACCAGAGATTAACTGAAATTTGAGACAAGTCATTTCTTTCTTTGCCGCCATAGCAAGCGTCGATGAACTTTGTGGATTCGTCAAGAACATCATCCAAAATCCCCCCAAATGTTAAAATGTGAGCCCTTCTTTCAGCTTGTTGATACCAGTGCCTTTTCTAATTCCATGCAACTTGGCAACCGTATCACAGCCATGGGCAACCAAAAGATGCGGCACAACAAGATGTGATACAAGCATATGTCGAACTGGTTGTCCACTGGCAAAACATCACTTCTTTACCAGGTACCCATGCACATATCATGTCTATCAGTTGTACCTTGTTTTTGTTGACAGTAAGCACAACATTTTGGGGTGGCAAGGGGCTCAATCTTGTGATGCCGATGGGTTGCATATTTGCCAGCCCTAGCTCAATGTGTCATGCTTTTGATTGACATATTCAGAGAAATTGTCTACATAATCCTTGGCTGCACCTTTCTCCGGCCAATTGCACAGACCACAGGAGTGCACACCCGTCACTCACTATCACATTTACCTATATAATTGTCAACCACTCGAGAGGAGATACATAGAAGCATGCAACCCGTCGCCATCATCTCAATCTATGTGGGTATCTGGTTGAGAAGTGTTTCACCAGTGGAGAACCAGTTCGGCACAATGTTGCCGTGAACCCATTCCAATAGAACTGTTTTGTGGACATCAGAGTAACTTACTAACGGACAACCCACGAGGAAGCTGATGTTACAATGATACACCAGGTACTGCACAATGCACATTGCCCAGAACCCAACGTAATTTGTGATGATACAGATGTCTTCATTTTGTTAATGCATTTTTGCAACCAACATAATCTCAAATGTGGATCATGCGCCACCTGAGGTATTATAGGGTTCCTTGAAAATGGATGTTCGACCAGTGAACCTTGTAGTACTCAGAGGGGTGGTTGTCATCCAGGACACTTGCCGTGTAGGCCTATTTTCTTTTGTGTCTGTCATGCAGAATCACACTGTCAAAATGCCTACAACAAGGACATAGAAAGTGGGGCAGCTGACGAAAATTAAGAGGTACCTTATGAATTAGAAACTTACTTGATGACGGAGTGAATACTGCGGGGGGGGGGGGAATTGGGGCTGTATGGTGTGAACCGCAGCCAAATAATGAAATAATAAATACATGTGCATAATTATCTGTACGTGATCTGTTGTGCCAAGTGAGGTGTTACTTGATAATCTATCCCTTCGTTAGTTCATAAACTTACGAGATGGGTTCAAATTGCATCATTCGTAGTGCATGGAATATCATTTATAATACCGTTGTACAAGCTTTTTGGGCGATATGATTCCTAATTAGCATAATTATGCATATAAACAAATGACCAAACCAGTTTTTTGATTGGTCTAATCAGAATCAGATGCCCTAAACGTTGAAGTGGACACTACATTTGCTTTGTCGTCCTTTAGGCCTATAACATGGAAGTAGTACCTCCATGCCTATAATAAGCGTGTTGCGGGCCGCCTTAATTTGCATAAAATGAATATGCAAATGATCAAATCATTTTGGATTTGGACTAATCTGAATCAGAGACCCTGAAAACCTAGGGGTAGACACAAAAACCATATGTTTATCTTTTCAAATAAGCCAGTTATGGTCAAATAATGAAATTTCAATAATGGCCGCCCTAATTTGCATATCATGAATATTCAAATAAGTAAATCATTCTGGTTTTAGCCTTATCTAAATCAGAGACCCTGAAAACCTACGGGTATACACAAAAATTATATGATTTTCATTTCAAATAAGCAAGTTACTGTCCAATAATGAAATTTTAGTAATGGCCACCCTAATTTGCATATTGTGAATATGCAAATGAGCAAATCGTTCTGGCTTTGGCCTAATCTAATTCAGAGACCCTGAAAACCTAGGGATAGACACAGAAACCATATGTTTATCTTTTCAAATAAGCCAGTTATGGTCAAATAATGAAATTTCAATAATGGCTGCCTTAATTTGCATATTATGCAAAATGCCCAAGGGTGCCACGCTGGCATCATCCAGATTCTTAATCTGCACCCTTCAAAGATACAAATTCCGCAAAAAAACTTTGTGGGGACGCCAAAACCACGTTCACCGAAAAAAAGAGCTTTTCACAACTGGACTAACATGGCCATGAATACGTACGAGGACGAATGAATGAATGAATGAATCAATTAATGAATATATGAATGAATGAATGCATGAATTAATTTATTCATTCTGTCACAAATGATTCACTATGAGATATTGGAAAAAATAACGACATTTAATGATATCAATAATAAATATTCCACACAAACGAAAATATGAAAAAAATACAAATAAAGTATAAATAAAACTTTAAACGCAACACACGAAATGATGAATGCCACGCAAACACTCACAATGCGACCAATGGCGCAAAAAGTCAATACTGCCCCCCCCCCCCCCGTGACAAAAGGGCATGACTGACATTTTGGTGTTTAGGAGATATTTGAGCAAAATGAATTTTGTTTACAGCCTTAAGCCCTATTCAGTGTCCTTTTAACAAGCGGATTATGCCGGAAACAAAGGGACACTTCTTATCAATATGTTTTTTTGTTCTGCATGTTTAACATGATGTACTGAGTCCCCTACACTATATAACTCAATTTTGAAGAAAAAAAAATGTCAGTTACGCCCTTTTGTCATGGGGGCAGAATAGCTAAAGCCGCAGCGATCATTCCACATAAAAGCAAACTTATCTAATTGTTTCAAGAAAATGAAACCGGTATTTGTCGTTGTTTCGGAAAAAAGGGTGAACTTTGCCGGCAATACAGCCATGTCACTATTATACGAAAGATCCAGCTTTGTTGCACACTGAAAAAACTTGCCTTGCAATCAAACGAAGGGGTAAGCTGGGGAAGTCCAGTGGGTGCATGTGCACCCTCCCCCCCCCCCCCGTGTGGTGATGAGGAGTTCCGCCCCTGGCAAACGAAAAACAATACACCCATTTTTCTACGTTCAACAGCTTCAAAAACAAATGGGATTCTGAGTTTTTAAACTTAAGTTCCACTTCCTCAAGATGTGCGCCTCCCCATGCCTAAACTACCCCACGCCCTTGTTAAATACTGGTGCTTAGAGAGTCAAAGCGAACCCGAAAATGTATATTTTAATTATTGACACTTGTTGGAAATTGGACACCGGTGTTTATTTATTTGACAAACTATGTTTAAACACACCAGATAGCATTGTGGAACTTTAATAAAAAAACCTGTTAAAATTTGAAATCTGAGCTACATAATAGCGCTTATACAGTTATATGGACAAATAAATATCCTAGCATACAAAAGTTTTGATGAAAGTTATGCTGCCACTGGCATGGCATGCATCAATAAACATTCTCTCCTGATTTATTGCTCAGCCTGAGTATAAAAATAGACGTACAAGAACGTAGTCTATGGGAGGAAATAGACAAGGTCAGGAGAAGGTCACACTGGATACTGTAGATTTTCACTCTTTTACAGCACTAAATGATCGCTTTAAAGTACAATGTTTTCAAGGCTTAATTTTTAGACCACATCAAAGGCACTTAGAGCATGGAGAATTATGAGCTCTCAGATTTTTTTAAACTGTTGCCTTTGTTAAAGGGACCGTAAAGTCGCAAGTCGTGGGCGGTTGGACCTGGCCCGACTCGGGCAATATTCGGGAATGCCCGTATACTTTCGGAAAACGAGCGCGCACGAATTGTGTGCAATTCCCTATGCATATATAATATTAAGCGTTTACCTGCCAAACACAGTTTGTACAGTGTACTTACTTCCAGAACAGAAAAAATGTTCCCCGTAGTACATGATGCCCGTTGGCGGCTCTCTCTGCGAGAAGGCTCTGTTGGCGCCCGGGTGGCCGAGCTGGCGACAGACCACTATGACATCATAGATACTCCAGCTCGAATTAAAGCAGACTGTCAACCATGTCGATCTAGTGCCATCTAGGACTTGGACGAATCCGGAGTGACTGCTGGTTCCGTTAACTAATCTCACGTCTGTTTGAAAAATAAGGATAAAAATCGAATTAAATTTAAATTTTTCTAAATTTCAATTTATTCATATTTCTGTTCAATACATGTAAAACAAAAGCAATAATACATCAACATAGTCAATCTTTGACATAAACAAAAATGGTATAATGATGCAAAATATTACATAATGGTCAATAGCAGACAAACAGTGGATATAGGTAAAGAAATATGAATGGAGCCTATTTAAAGCAAGCTTGTAAGTCGTATAGACCCCACTCATGCTACTAGACAGGCTTCAAAGGAAAGCTCTCCATTTGCTGAACATCTATGATCCACCAAGAGCAGGAATTCTCCCTCTGGAACACAGAAGGAAAGTTGCATCCCTCTGCACTTTTTACCGACACTTCTTCATGACTCCATCCTCTGAGTTAGCTCTTATCCTGCCAAATGTAACAACTCATGTACGCTTTACTCGATCTTCTGCGAGCAGTCACCCACATGCTGTTAGTATACCCAAGTCCAACACCCAGCTTCATCTTTCCTCCTACATCCCTAGAACAACCAGGCTCTGGAACTCTCTCCCTCCAACCGTGTTTCCTGATGTTCCAAACATGGATCGCTTCAAGTCTGCAGTTATAATCATGCTCATTTGTTATTTTATTTTAACGTGTATGATTTCAGTAAGATATTGATTACATGTGATGTAGTAAAATTGTATGTAATAGCCGCTTTTCCTCTATTTGATGGCACCACCAGGCCTTGAATTTATGATAAAAAAGGCAATTCGACTGTTAACTCAGTATTATGAATATGTATACGAAGACACCATTCTTAAGATAGATTCATTGTAACATATGCAAATCACATTACATTATTAAAAAATACATTATTAAAAAAATAACAACCATATATTCGAGGTGAGGCCAATAAAAACTGCCGTGTATCTTTGCATCGTGCAATCAAAAGCAAATTATGCCCTTGTTTTTAAACAACTGTGTACCGTTGCATTTTCTTTCAGAATAATAATGATAATGATAATAATAATAATAATACTGATGATGATGATGATGATAGATAATAGTAATAATAATAATAATAATAATAATGATGATGATGATGATGATGATGATAATAATAATAATAATAATAATAATAATAATAATAATAATAATAATAATAATAATAATAATAATAATAATGATGATGAACTGTTTTTATATAGCGCATATCACAATATAAATATTATCCCTATGCGCTCTGGTAAAAATGCATTTGGTTGGTACTTCACTTATAACATAGTTAAAGCCCAAGTTTAGTTTTGGGGATTTTTTGTTATTTGAAAGCTTTATGCCCCAAAGCCATAACCCTGCAATAAGAGATTCTGAATGTCTTTAGTTTTTTTTTTAAATTAATTAATGAAATGTCTCGGGGGACCCCCCAAATGTTACATTATAGCATCTAAAGGGTTAAAGGTTACATGTGTTATACCTCATCTGAAAGAGCAGACGCAGCTCTTTCAGATGAGGTATAACTCAACCTTTTTAACCCTTTGGATGCTATAATGTAAAATAAAGTCAAAAATGTCGGGGGTCCCCCCGACATTTTTCATTAATTAATTTAAAAAAAAACCAAAGACAAAAAGAGGTTATATGAGTTATACCTCATCTGAAAAAAAAACATTCAGAATCTATTATTGCAGGGTTACGACTTTGGGGCATAAAGCTTTCAAATAACAAAAAATCCCCAAAACTAAACGGGATCATCGCTTAGCACATAATCTTGTGCACGCTTGAAGAAAAATACCATGATGGTTATACCGTCATTACACAATTGAATTCTTCACGCATGCACAAAAAAAAAAAATCAATTTCACAATAACCATTCAACGACTGTCATTCCCCCCATATTTCTCACTTCCATCTTTAACATTCCTTTTATGCGTGGTGTTTTTTTTAGTGTTATACCTCTTTGTCTTCTTCTGGTCTTTATTCATATCGTTCATAGTTCTTTCTCCTCTTCTTTGTTGTTTTCTTTTTCTTCTTGCCCTTCTCGTTATTCCCATCTTGCTCTTTATTAATATCTGATCAATTCCTCTTCTTCATCGCCATCATTATGTTCTTCATTATCATTTTTATTTTTCTCCAGACACGTGTTCTTCTCGCATTATTTCTTTTCCCTTATCTCCCTTATTGTTCTTGTTTTTTGTATTGTTTAGTTAAAGGTATGATATAACAACATTTCCATTAAAAATGTAAGCGACATGATTTCCTATGCTAATATTGTCATTGATAAGGTCGAATAATGGAGCCCTGAAAAATTACAGTTCAAAATGGTCATCTTGAACTGCTTTAAAACAGAAAAAAGTCATAGAGAAACCATTCCAGTTTTCCCCATAGACTGCTGTGTTGCAGAATTTCCATCGGCTGAGAATAAATCATGTGCCAATTTTTATATGTACGTATTTGACAATTGACATCATAACTGTCTGAACTTTTGTGTTTTAGCCTAGGGTGTTTATTTGCCCATTAAAAGACCTGACAGGTAGCACTGTTTGACAATTTTTTTTTAACGGGTATTCCACAATGTTATATATTGTCTTGAAATCAACGTTTAGACAATTAAATAGTAGTGGTATAACAGCATAATAAGCCGTGATGATCCACCTTTCAGTTAATTCACCTTCCCCTTACTATTCTGAGTACCCCATGTTGTTTTTAGATTAACTTTAATACCTGATACGTCCTGACAAGCGATGAATAGAGGACATCGTGCTGCAACCGAAAAAATGCACTACCTTCATTCCACAAATTGTTTACTATTAAGACCCCAAGTATAGTTTTGGTCGATCAGTCCAGACATCAGAAAACTGCATCAAACCTACCGAAAATTGTTTATAGTGACAATTGTGATGTTTTAATTAATGTTATGACTTGTATATCTCACTTTTTTTGGGGAGGGGGGGGGGGGGCGGGGGATACACAAATTTTAGGATCAATTTCCTTTTTATCCCAATTTCTAGTGGCATTGGACGAGGGATTGACATCAGAGACGATGATTTATTTTTAAAGATTTGGGAAATAGCAAACAGGTTGTTTTACTACATTACTAGCTCCATGCGTTCATCGCGTTAACATCCCATGAAAACCAATCGAAGAGTATACATGTAGAATAAGAAGTAATTAAGTCACAGTTTGACGGAATTGAGTTCGTGATTGTTTTGAAGTCATTACATGCCGTGAATTTTTGGACAAAATTTTGGTCAATTTGACCCTTACCTAGTAGGGGTCAGGGGAGGGTTCAACCGAGGTCAAATTTCTGACTTGGTCTAATTATTCAAAATGTATCCCAAATTACTCGACTAGTTACAAGGATTAAGAAAATATATAATTTATCAGGTACTTTGTGCCCTGTTGACATGGGTCACTTCCAGTCAAAGATCAAACGGGGTCAAATTTCAAACAACGTCCAAATATGACAAATTGCATATCAAATTGTTCGTCTTACTGAGGAAATTCCAAAAATATATACAATTTAGCGTTTTGACATTTATTTATTCGAGAAATGCATTTATTTTCCTCAGACCCATGTTTTTAGAAAAAGAAGTACTTCACTCCACAATATTGATTGATTATTGGAAATAGACAAGTGTGACTACATTTGTTTTTGCCCTGTATTCATCTTTTATTGTGTCAATTAACTTCACCAAGTTTGGATGTACAACTCAAACAATTGTGATGTGTAGACAAATTGGAAAACTTTGAGCCTTTGTTTCTCAAAAGGAGTATTATGTGACTTCAGTCACTGTCAGTATTTCCTATTCTATATTCTTCAATCAGAGTTTTAGAAACCACGCCTGTCTGCATGTAATCGAATTTTAAATGTCCATTGCCATAATGCAAAAATGGAAGCGTTTAATTTAACACCCATTGTGTTGCCCAATATAGAATGATGTGAGATATGGTGTCACATTTAACAGTCTTGGGGTAATTATATCTTAAACACCAACAGTGTGGAATTTGAATTGGGCAACACGACGGGGAATTAAATTCAACAACACGGTTTTGCATTAAATGGGCAATTCAACCACAAGGAGGAAAGGAACAAGCCTTAAAGATTGCGAAATGGCCAGTCCTTATTTTAGCACATAAGCTAAGTTCATTTATAATGTAAAAGTAAGGGTTTATCATTTCCAACCCTCCCACAACACGGCAAAAACATCATTTATGTCCTTAGGCTATTTATACAGGACATACCAGTGAAATTTGAAGATCAGAAATTACTTAGATTTTTGAGAAAAAAATATGAGCCAAAGCCCCCAAGAAGTTGTGCAGTGTATGGACAAGACTACACAGTTTCACATCTCACTCCAGGTCTATTACTTATATAATCCTGGACGGTTGACATGCTTCTGTGTTGGCATGTGCCAGGCACAAAAGGAATGCAAGGTAATCTACGTGCATGTACAAACCTACATGTATTGTTCTTTGCTCTCAGTGGCACTGTCCATGCCAGACCTCCGTACATGCACAGTCTAAAAATAAGCTATTGGAGCTAAAAAGTTAGGTTTAATGAAAGAAAAGGGTGATGAAATCCAAAAAGCAAGCACTGTCGTAATGACGCTCACTGAATATCAATATTACACAGCCGTAACCCAGACTAACTGCCAAACCTGATTTATGCATCATCTAGAATACCTGTTGATCAAAGCTAACAATGTCATAACTCACAGAGTGCAGTTATCTTTGCTATGGTTTGACCAGAACAAATTGAAAACCATTGGATTAAAATGACATCCAATGACTGAAAACTAGCTAACAATGTCATAACTCACAGAGTACATTTATAGGCGATTGTCACGTAATCTTTGCTATGGTTTGACCAGAACAAATTCAAAACCATTGGATTAAAATGACATCCAGTGACAGAAAACTAGACCACCATTATAAGATTACAACTTGAGCAATAGCCAAATTTCAAATGATCGATCGTTTCTGTTTCAAAGACTTGACGACGTATCAAAAAACGATAAAGATGCTCCAACTTCCACAATTAGACAACCTGTACATGGCACGCAAACTATTCCTATAGTAAGGATGGTATATAGAATCGTGTGTGTCTTCACCATCCACAGCAGTGTAACGCTACGGACATAACAAGAAACTCAAACATTACCAAGTCACCAGGTGAATACAGAAATGTTTCCAAAAATTATTTTCACTTCCTGTGTATTTGGATGTGTGTGTCTATGTGTGCGTGTGTATATGTGTGTGATGGTGTGTGTGAATATGTATGTGTGTGTGTGTGTGTGTGTGTGTGTGTGTGTGTGTGTGTGTGTGTGTGTGTGTGTGTGTGTGTGTGTGTGTGTGTGTGTGTGTGTGTGTGTGTGTGTGTGTGTGTGTGTGTGTGTGTGTGTGTGTGTGTGTGTGTGTGTGTGTGTGTGTGGTAATGAAATATGACTTATAATCATAATGCTAACTGATCTGCATTTAATAACTATACATAATTAATTTTCTGTAAAATACAGGTATATCCAACCACTCATAATTTATTTATCTATCTATCTATCTATCTTTCTATCTATCTATCTATCTATCAGTCATCTTCCTATTTATCAATGTATATATGTATGTATGTATGTATATAGTCATGTATGCATGCATGTATCTATTCATCTATTTGTGTATCTTTCTCGATGTCTGTATACCTATATATCCATCTATCATATCTTATATATATCTACCTACATGTATATGTCTATCTATCCATTTATCTATCTATCTATCTATCTATCTATCTATCTATCTAACTTTCTATCTAACTTTCTATCTATCTATCTATCTATCTATCTATCTATCTATCTATCTATCTGTCTGTCTATCCATCTATGAGTATAATACCTGATATTGCGGCAGTGGTGGCAGCTGTTATAGGCACTTGTTGGGTCGTGGTGGGTTCATCGAAAACCAATGTGGTGACCACTGGGGATGTGGGTGATGATGGCTTTGAAACAACTATTATAGCAAAAACAAAAGAAATCAGTCATGTACAGCAGTTTCCTAATATATTGGTGGAAAATGTGGTATTATGTACTTAAAGGTTAGTGACATGATTGGGAACACTTGAAAATGCCTCAAGAACCAAATGAGTTGAAATATATACCAACTATACACGAGCAGGAGTGGATCTCCCACCTGGGAGGATTTGTCTGTAATTTGTTTACTTAAGGAGAATCAAGCATAAACATAGGAGTATGTTAATTTTATCCGGGGACGATAAAAATAAGCCCCATAGAGGGCCACACAGCAGGTTTCTATGCTAGGAGTGATATTGACATTGTTTAATTTAGAATGAGTCAACGTTTGACTACAAGATTTTCACAGGAGGATCCTTGCATAGTTTACTTGATTCTAGAGTAGTTTCAGGCCAAGTTTAGGACTATCCCCAATCATGTAATTTACCTTTAATCATAATAACTGAAATTATGATTGCAATTATACATGCATAAAATGCAGTACATACACACATTCACAAACACAAACATACACACAAACACATGTGTGTATATGTGCATGTGTGTGTGTATGTGTATGTGTGTGTATGTGCATGTGTGTGTATGCGTATGTATGTGTGTATGTGTGTGTGTGTGTGTGTGTGTGTGTGTGTGTGTGTGTGTGTGTGTGTGTGTGTATGTGTGTGTAGTAACGAAATAATCAAATAATATTGTAATATGACTTATAAAGATATGCTAACTGATCTGTCATAAATTAATATAATTATTTTTTTCAACAATACAGGTATATCCAAGTACTTATTATACATCTATCTATATGGTTATATATCTATCTACCTATTTATTAATATATATATATATATATATATATATATGTATATATATATATATGTGTGTGTGTGTGTATATGTATGTATGCATGTATGTAGGCAATTGTGCATGTATTATTATATACATGTAGTATTGTGCAGTAATGTCATTTAGGAGCTCTTGCAGGGCAATAGAATAATGCGCTTAATAAATGATTTGTTATTATTATTTACTATGTATCTATACATTTATACATCTACCTACCTACCTATCAATGTATGTAAACATGCATGTAAGTGTGTATGTATGTATGTATGTATGTATGTATGTATTTATCTATGTATGAACGAATGTATGTATGTATGTATCTATTCATATATCTATCAACCTATCTCGATGTCTATATACCTGTATCCATATATTGTATCTTATACATACCTACCTACATATGTCTATCCATCCATTTATCTATCAATCTATCTCTCTGTCAATCTGTCTATCCATCTATTAGAACAACCTCGTTTAACGTATAATACCTGATGTTGCTGCAGTGGTGATAGCTGTTGTAGGCAGTTGTTGAGTCGTGGTGGGTTCATCGGACACCAAAGTGGTGACAACTGTGGATGTGGGGGATGACGGCTTTGAAACATCTGTTAAAGCAAAAACAAATAAATCAGTCAGGTACAACAGTTTCCCAAAATATAGGTGGAAAATGTGATAAGTGCATATATATTGCAGAATGGAAATAGGCATGCACACATACACATACACACACACACACACACACACACACACTCACATTTGTGTGTGTGTGTGTGTGTGTGTGTGTGTGTGTGTGTGTGTGTGTGTGTGTGTGTGTGTGTGTGTGTGTGTGTGTGTGTGTGATTGTGTGTACAGGTGTGGATGTTTGTATGACGTCAGAAAAAAACCATCCAAAATCTCACTGACTGTAGTACTAATCTTCCCGTGTTTTTTGTTACGTTTTTTCGTTTGTTCCAAGATAAGCGGAACGTGCAATGCTATTTCCAATATAGTCATAAACTTATATAAAATCAAATTAACGTGTTGCCACTAATTTGCATCATTGTCATCCAATTTATCAAGTGTGTATAGATTATGATGAATTGAAATAGAAAGTTCGTGAAATTGATGGAAGGGAGACGAATTTAATCATCACTTTATGTAGATGATCATCAGATGGGACAATTTCAATGAAAATAATTTTCATTTTCAAACATACAAATGTAGTTTGAGTTCACTGAAAGTTTCTCTGGCAGTAAATAAATAATCCCAGAAAATACACGTTGATAGACTTAGCAGGTGAACAAGTGACTTCCTTTGACTGTGTGAGGGGTCTTGGCGTAACTATTAACGGGAACCTTACCCGCACTGTACACATTCGCAATGTCTGTAAATCGGCTTCCTGGGGTATCGCTAAGACTGGAAAAATCAGGAAATATCTAAATGAACCCACTACAGAAAAAATGGTACACTCATTCGTTTCTTCTAACACGGACTGCTGCCTTAGTATCCTTGCCGGCCTTCCCCGCTCCTGTCTTGTCCCTCTTAAACACATCCAAAACACTGCCGCACGTCTTATCACACGCACCAAGAAGCATGAACGCACACCTCAGATCTCTGCACTGCCTACAAATTCATGACCGCATCATCTTCAAAGTGCTTCTGCTCACCTGCAAGATTCGTCGCTGAATTCACGAAGTGGCACGCGCGACCGAAGATGCGCGAAATCACTTTTTGAGAAAAATAGACTGGTTCCATTTCCCGAAAATATGAAGTCTAGGAGCATTTTGGGGTAAAAGTTGGGAACCAAACTTTTTAACATAATTCGAGGGTGCTGAATCTGATAAAGCCGGTTCCCAAGCGAAATTTTGAGATTTTAGCCATCTAATTTGCATAACAATATAATCACTAAATTTTCTAATTTTGGACCCTTACTCGTCCGTTTCCTCTATATTTATGTACCCGGATTTACCAAAATGACCTATAGACATTTAGTTTGCTGACTAGAAAATATGATGAAAACGTTTTTGAGGAGATATTTGGGAAACATATGTATTAATATGCAAATTATATGCAAATTGCCACATTTATTACAGAAAATAAATTGCATCAATCATATGTGTAATCAATCAGGTAAAGTTGCTAATTTCCCTGTGTGTTGGAAGTGAGATAATGTAGAAAAGTATTTTTGTGGAAAAAATCTGGCAAAAAGTGCTCATAATTTGAAATTTGACTACCTAACATGAATACAATGAATTTTAATGTGAAAGTTTGCCACTCATTTAAACAATTTGACTGCAAATAACGGAACAGTTACAGGTTAATTCACAATTAATTGCGCATCTTTATTTAGTTCATCTGATAGACTACATTTTCGTGAGTAGAATGACAACAAGATCATCTATTTTATTTGGGTACTTTTCATTTTAAGGACAGTTTTGTGAACCAATGTAAATTTAGTATTTGCACGCCAGTTTACGTGCAATTTCTATGGGACGCCACCTGGACGCCTCATTACCGCTTCCGCTAGATTCCGTTTCTTTTATCTAATAAATCTAATGAGGCTTGGTAAGGCCTTTCAGAGTTGTACACAGAATTTAGAACTCAAATAATTACAGTAATTATAAAGTCACTAAAAAGCCACTTCTCCTTTATTTTCTTGAGGAATTTGATTCTCTTTGTTTTATCTGATAGGGCTTTATGTGGATTTTTACGGTAAAATTTGAAATCAATTATGCTAATTTTTACAGGTTTATTAAAACACTGAAAAATTGCAAAAAGAGGATTCTTCTCCTTTATTTCTTTGCGGATATTGATTCTGCTTGTATTACCTGATTGGTCGAGGTACTGGAAACATCTACATTTTGAAGTTTACAGACTATCATTGAAATATCCTGGAAGTAATAATTGTAAAAAGATAATTTTAAATATGCAAATTTGCTATAGAAGACAAACAATTTCTGTCTTTTTACCATCTATTTTGACCATCTAATCTTACATAATTTTCATAAACC
>JZLH01S0273758.1:72265-87704 GCA_001188425.1 Eucidaris tribuloides
GATATTCCTCTGTATGACCATTTTTACCAATTATTTTCCTGAGTAACTATGATTGCATGAATGAAACATTTGTACTTTTAAGCTTTCTTATATCACTGAAGGACCTCTCTGTATTTGTGATATGGTGGACGTACACATGTACAGTATGTATTATGTACATGGTTTAAAACTTTAAATATGTCATGGAGCAACTGGGTTATTTCAACCAAGGATCTTCAAAGCTGCTTGTTTAAACATATAATAGGCCTACTAAGTACTTTGAAATATCTTAAGTTATAATACACAGGCATTATTAGGAAGAATCTGTACTACAAAGAAATCGGACACTAATCCAAATCATACGTCCAGGGGCGGATCCAGCTTTTTATAAAGGGGGGGGGTTGGGTGGTATGCGAGCGGAGCGAGCGAGGGGGGAGGGTGTGGTAGGGAAAATTTTTGAAAATCTGTGTGTGAAAATGGCGTTTTCTTGCATCTAAAAGTTTAAAAAAAAAGATAAGATTTAAAAAAATGGTCCCCGGATTTTTTTTTTTTTTTAGGGGGGGGGGGGTTTGCTAACCCCTCCAACCCCCCCCCTCTAGATCCGCTTCTGACGTCACACAACTAATAATAATACAAAATATTTATTTGGCGCTTCATACAGGTGTTTCTAAGTGCACTGTTTAGTGTCTAAGATTTAATACCAGAATTATAGTTAAATACAAATACAAAAATTATATGAGAAACCTTGAGCATATAAATTAGTGAATACTGAAAACAGGGAATAAGTATACCTTCTAAAATTTGTATAGCAAATTTCAGTCAATCACATATATTCAGAATAAAATTCTACACGATTCAATGTAAAAATCTGCTACATATCTGCAAATTTGTGTAGCAGTCATGCTCAAAATGCATCGCAAATTGTGATGCGATACCAGGAAAATTATTCCCTGACTGAAAAACAAGGTTGGTGTGCACCCCTATTGACCAACCAACAACTGGGATACTCCAGAGAATGATTTATTAAAAAGGTAAGTTTTCAACACGGTCTTAAACACAGAAATGCTATAATTGTTTCTGAACAACGTTTGTGCTTAGTTAGAAAAGAAATTCCAAATAGTCAAAAGAAATTTACTGGTAACACAAATTTAGAACATAAATTACCACAATTTTAATTTAAGGCATGTAAGTTTCAAAGAATGCAAATCGTAGATCTCAATCATAGTCTACAATTTGTAACATTAGTACTGTAAGATTTCTGTTGGTTCACGTGAAAAGAATACAGGGGAAAAATCACAATTCAAATCCTGCTGAAAATATATTCATGGCTGGCTGTGCAAACATACTTTTAGAAGTGAAACCAGCCAATTAAGTATGTAATGACATTCTGAATATGTGAAATTCCTCATGCAATAAAATGAGCCAAGAATTTGCAATTAAAATTACCCTTAGAATGCAAAGTGAAGTCATTACACACACTTTCACACTTACTCTCTGAAATGGCTGAATCCTATTTTATGGCTGATTGTCCATTCCAGTGATGAATGTGTGTTTTCCGAGTCAAATCCTGTAATATCCTCACGTACAAATACAAAAATCCGATAGTGTGGAAGTGTGAGAGGTATATCGCAGGCCTTCACACGTCCGTCATAATACAGTATAATGCACACAAAGATGTCTGCGAAGTGACTGGACTATGCAGTAAGTTTTCCAATGTAGACACAGGCTTGATCTTTCATAGCTGACTCACAAAACGATATGTAACACACACTTCCTGTAGACTCTAGTGCTGTTAAGGGAGGGGGATGGCGAGCGGGGGAAGGGGGACCGGTGAGCGTACTCGTGCCTCACCGCAAGGGGTATGAGAGGTCTGGCAGGAAGGGGGCAATTGTAATTAAGGCCACTTGTCGTCCGCACTGTGATGTCGCCATATTTCTTGCCCAATGCCGGCAGTGAAACTGTGAAAGTAACGTTTCATGTTGTCCAACATTCTTATAGCCAGTAAAGTAAGGTAATATCCACACTGTAATAAAAGAAAAACAAGAAGTTAATGAAATGATTTAATGATAATGATACTTTACTCAGTTAATATGAAAATTGAAAAAAAAAAACTATATAGATAATATGGAGAGAAAATAGATTGATACATATGATGAAAGTTTATCCTGTTAATTGTTATTATTTATAGTCCTCTGTCTGTAGGCCTACATGTAGACTTTGTTAATTTTACGTGCAAACATGCAACTAGTGCAGCAAAGTTTGTATTACAACAATGTGCTGACAGCTGAGTAACGATGAAATCCTCCCAAGTCCCCTACCTCTGGGCTATTGGCTTATAAAGAATAAACATATTCATTTTCCTTGGTAGACCTGCCAACCCTGAAAGTTACAAAAAAGGAACAGATTCTTAAGAAATAAAAAAAAAATATTTGAACATTTTAGAATTTTCTATATGTAACAACAGACAGATTTATACAAAAATAGGAACAAATGGGTTAAAGTGGCTCATTTCTTTTGAATCTTTCACCCCCAAAAGCAATATTCCTATTTGATAGGAACGGTTGGCAAGTATGTAGGCCTAGTACTTCTATCTTATCCTATCATGCGGGTTCTACATGTACATGTACCTCCATAATCCTACTGTCCATATCCTTAAGCTAAAATATATTTTGTACAGCATAGCTTTTCGATTTCTGAAGAAAGATTACACACAGAGTATGAAACAAAAGTGAGGAATACATGTAGGCCTTCTTTGAAAAATATGCAAAGCAAGTGTAGACAGATGGTGTATAGGCCTACCACCTAGCTCAGTGACAGGCCAAGTTTTGGTCAAAGGTGTTGAAAGTCAATGGTGCCCACTTGTCTTTGAGCCAAAACTAGATTTGAACCCAATAAATCAACTCTACTCTCAACAGTGACTTGATAGTTTAACCAGTTTTGTGATATCAAATGGCAATACAGTATCATCAATGGGTTCCACATATGACAACACATGAACCATACTGTACATGAATGAGCTGTGTTTTGAACTGAATAATTTTGTTGGTACCACCTTTTTTGGGGGAAAGGGGGTACAGAATATCAGAATATAGTACTCATTGTGAAAATTTCATGTTGATTGGAATTTGCAAAAGAGTGCACCAGTGGAATATGAGGCATGCACAGTATTCTCAAACGTGCATCAGGAGTTCAGGACACAGTCACTACTTCAACTATCACCCCACCATCCTGCATAGATGCAGCTAGATAGTATGGAAAACTGACTTTGGACCTGTCACCACAGAATTATTTTAAAGGGACTGTAAAGTCGCAAGTCGTGGGCGTCTGGACCTGGCCCGACTCGGGTAATATTCGGGAATGCCCGTATACTTTCGGAAAACGAGCGCGCACGAATTGTGTGCAATTCCCTATGCAGCACGTATTCACCCGAAGAAAGGCGAACTAAGCCCAACTGACCCTCATCGGCAATTCTGTCCGCAGCTCCACGATTGCTGTTACGCAACACTGAACTTTACACTACGTAGCATAGAGTTCAGTGTTACGCACTGCCTTGCAATATATAGGGGCAAGCGTAAGGTAAATAAATGTACATGGATTACGAGCGGCGCGTCCCTATAAACTTGAAAACAGGGTTGGCAGTTTATTCCAGCAAGCGTTTTCTTCCGGCAGCGGTTTTTAACCCCGTTTTTTCGCTGTCCCGGAAAAACAGGTTTTTTTTTTCTTTTTCCGCTTTTCGGAAGAAACGGAAAAAACCTCTAAAAATGTTTTTATTTTCCATTATTTATTCAAGAATTTCAATTTTAATAATAACCTTCATAACATATAACAAAACAACAGGACAGCTCTTTTGTTTTTGTTCTCTCCGCCTGTTTAGATTGTTATGACACTTCTAACCATAGTTTGTTGATTTCGCCTCCTATTCTATGTTCACTTCTCCTTATGCGATTACTATGTAATCTGTATTTCAGTTTAATTGTAGCTAATATTATGTATGCTAAGTTTAATACAGGGTTGGACGGTAAATACGCGGTATTTTCCACACGGTAAATTATCGCCTGTTATTTAGAACAAAAACGGTGAAGTACCGTGGGAAATACTTGGAAATACTATATGAAAAAGTTATTCTTGAAGGATAATAACTCAAAATGTAGATGATTGTTGTCAGTAAGTGTGATTCAAACAAAAATACAACAAAAAACTATGATGCGTGGGGTAACAATGGGACTCTATTATGATTGGTGGGAACAAATTTTCTAACACAGCCAAATCAATACAAAAATATGGAAATTTTAAAAATCACCTGCTTATTATTTTAGAATTTTTTTTTCAATCATTTAAGTTCTGCAAATATCTGAATTGCTCCATAAAATTCCAATAACACTTAAAATACACACCCCCATTGACAGATGTTGATTTTAACAGCCTGTAATTGCAGCATAGATGAAGGGCTGCATCTCCCACTATCTGTAACACCCTGAATATATTGTAGCAGTGTAATACGCATGTATTGGACAGTAATGTGATAATAATCACTAAATTAAATTATCAAAAACGTCAAAAGGGTTCTTTCAGAGTCTTTTCATCTGGAAATTTATTCAGTTCAAAGATGTTTTGTGTAAGAAGTGCCCAAATGAACCGCATTAAAATGTGCCTTCTAGTTGACTCTTAGTACAACTTCAGGTACATGGCTAGGTATTTGCCCATGTATTTCCAGTATTTCCCAGGTATTTCCCAGTATTTCCGCTTGTATTTTCCACTAGTATTTTCAGTATTTCCCAGTATTCCCAGTATTTCCCGCCTGGAGTGGGAAATACAGGTATTTCCCAGGGAAAATTGCCAAACCCTGAATTTATAGCAATGGAGAAAAATAGTCAAATAATTAGCCTTGTGTATAAAGTGCAGGGAAAAAAATAAAATTTTCTTTTCGGGGGCTACTTTTCATGTTCCAGATATTCTTTTGTATAAAACCCTATGGCAATTTACAGGGGCTCTTTTGCCATTTCGGGGGAAAAATCGCCCCGATCCCCCGTGCATTTTTCCCTGGTGTAAGCTGTTTTGCCAGACACTTAAATTGGACTCCTGTTTGTCAGAAGTTTTAAGAGAATTGCTTTGATGCCAACCATAATATATCAGTGATACAGTTATGATTGTGGCAGACCCCAGATTTTTGACTAAATTTAACATTATAGCATCCAAAGTGTTAATAAGGTGTTTAGGTTTTTCTGAATTAGACCTCATCAGAAAGATCATAGTCTGCTCTTTCTGATGAGGTATAATTCAGATAACCTTAATGCCTTATTAAACCTTTGGATGCTATAATGTAGAATATAGTCCAAAATTTCGGGGTTCCCCCCCCCCCCCCAAGATTTTTCATTAATTAATTAAAAACAACTAAAGACATTCAGAATCTGTTATTGGTGTGATATGACCTTTGGGCATAAACCTTTCAAATAAAAAAAATTCCCAAAACTAAACTAGTGCTTTAAATATGAAAACAAGCTAAGTGGTTAACACATGCAAAGTGGATGCCAAAGATGTGTCAGTTGCTTTTAGGAAAGTATAATTATACCATGATGCTGAATAATAAAACAATGAATAAACAGAGTTTAGGACATTTATGCAATACTTAAAATGACAATTATCCATGCTAGCTCATGTACATACTAGTATACACTGCCTAGCACCCTTTATTACAGATCGTTTGGAAAGATAATTATTTTATTTCATAATATTAATTTCTTGGATTTAGATTGTGGCAAGTTTGTTAGTTTTTTTTTTGTCTGTTAAATATGTTGTTGCAAGGTATATTTGGTGTAATGTACAGTATAGGCCTACTAATTCTCCTAAAATTACTGCATTTCATATCATTTATTGGGCCCGGAAATATTGTTTGGAGGTTTTTTCCAGTTTTTTCCAGTTATTTCCGGTAAAAACCGGAAAAAAGGGGTTTCTTCCAGTTTTTTCCGCTGTCCCGGAAAAAACTAGTTTTTTCCGGAAGAAACCCAACCCTGCTTGAAAACAATATTAATATCAGAGAGAGATTTTTGATACTTGACAAAATCTGCATCTCTGTATCAATTTTATTTATACAGCAAAGAAAGAAGAAACATAAAAAAAATCAATGTCATTCCTTTAAATCCTTTTGCTTGTCTTTACGGGGAAACACAATCTGTTTTATGCAAAATCTCAGCACAAACTCAGTGTCAGTTCTCTCAGTTCTGTGACTGCACTAGGAATGAAGAATTGGGTACTTAGCCCAAGACTTATCAGGTAACAAGTTTATGTAGCATGCTGTCAGCTGAAAACACATCTCATGAGAAGTGCTTTGACTGCTTTCCAAACTTTTTAATGTAACCCATCTCCCTGGTCAACTGTTAACTTTTTGACCCCAATTTTCTCCTACATCCCACAGGGCCAACAGGTTTAAGTTCATCTGGATACCAGAGGATAAAGCAACATAGACGACATAGGTAAAACTATTTGTCAATGACCGACAAGGGTCAACCACCCACTGCATGACGTATGATGTATGATAATTGTTAGGGTTTGGTATTCCTAAATTGATGGTCATGTTATCATAATTTCATGATTTATAGACTTCTCGGTGAAATGGCTCTAAAATTACTGTAATTACCAGAGTGCTTGCTCCTACTTTGTCAAGTTATGAATGCCAACTGCTGGGGAAAATTGTTGCTTATGTATTTTACTTTGCTCTGTATCACCACGGACAACTATTTCTGTAGATTGCATATAACTTTCCATTTGACATTGGAAACAATGTGAAAGTCATCTATTCCAGAAAGTTTTAAATCACTGATCTATGCCGACCACCCTCTTTCATCTAGAAGTTAAATTGCACTGTTGTGCCCCTTTCTGTTTCATGTTAACTTCCCAGGCTCCTACACAGTTAAGTGGGAATAAAAGAAAAAATGATGTTTTGCATAATTTAATACAAACAAACAAATCGAATATGAGATTGGTATTTTCACACACAAACTTTCTACTTGTTGTTTGAAGCACTTTCTGAGTTACATGTATACTGAACACTTTTAGCTGGTCTCAGTTCCAGACCCTGCAACTTTTCTTCCACTGAGCCAGTCCTTATAACCTCAATACATCAAGGCCGTACACTTCATTCAAACATCTGGAAGTCAGACTACTAGTAAGTATTAGCTTGAGGTCACAGGAATGTTCAGCTTCGTCCCCTGTCAAGTTGCTTTTTGAAAACAGACAAATAAATGAAAAATTAAAGTAAATTAGCACTACTTCAGTAAAAATGACCTTAGGGATTTCATGGGCCAGTAATACTGCATTTAGGTCTAGGAGATCAGATAGCTGAACTCAATGCCCTTCTCACCAACTGTCAATTCAATTCATATCAACTGACCGTTCTGCCAATTTGGATAGATGATGGACAGTTGTAGGTGACCCATTCACTCTAACAACTAACATGCTGCTGGGTGCCTGTACAAAGCTGTTGACTGTATGCATTATGCATTATATTCAATTCTGTTTCTTCTTCCCGATGAGAGACCACAATCAATTTGTTGATTACTGTATACACTATATATATTTTGTGTCCATACATTTTTGTGTTTTTGCGTCAAGACGGGGAATTCGCGAGTTTATTTTTGCGATTTCATTGTATTTTTCAACTACAGAAATACAAGGAAGTGAACATTTTTGCGTTCGTTTAGTCATGAAATTCGCGAAAATAAAACCACCACAAAATATTCAGCGCATACAGTATACTGTCACTTTGTGCATTGTAGTTTTTCTCTTTACCAAGGAGCTTGAAGCTCCTTGTTTTACTTTAATTGGCCACACTTGGAAGCAATCGATAGGGAAGACCGGTGCTTTTTACGTATCGTTGCGATAGCCGCGGATACATGTAGCAGTTGTTTGTACTGCTGTTTGCTGCAAGACATGAATTTTGTGGAATGAAAAATTTCTGTATTGAACAAAAGCCTTAATTTAGTACCTTTCAATGTAAAAATGTCCTTTTAATGTATGAATCATCTTAATTTGCTGCAAAGTTGACTTATCGATACATTCGCCTGTCCGTGAAATCTTGGTGGACCGTGGACAACTTTCACGCGACTTTTGCTTAGTTGACGAGCGCTTGCATGCTAGTTCAAGCATTGGTATCAATGAAGTGCAGGTGCGATTACTGCCGTGCTCTGTCTCCGCTGTGGATGACCGGCGAGGGTGTCCTGCATTGTAATGAGGGATGGTTCCGCAACAATTGCTGGCTATGGGGTAGTACAGCATCTTTTGCTCTGTACTACCCCATAGTTCTACAAGTGACCTTGGCATAGATCTACAGTGTGTCTCAAAAATAATTGTGCAAGTCAAGAGCGCCCTCTTACGTAATGAGGAAAACATTTGTGTTACGTCATGCTTACATTACCATCAAGGGCATAGTCTTAGCTTTCAAATGCCGTTTGTTCTGTTCAGTTTGCTTATTTTAATCCCGAGATATGTTCAGTTAACAACGAAAATCACAAATGTGCCACTTTTACTACAGTCAATACAGCATCAGGCCCTCTTCCCATAAAAGTGACACAGTTGTGATTCCACCGTTGTGTTGTTTACAAGATATTTCAAGATCAAAACAAGCCAATTGAACAAAACAAACAGCATTTGAAAGGCAAGACTTTGTCCTTGATGTTGCATAAACATGGGTCACAGCAGTATTTTCTGTCAAAGGGGGCGCTTTTCACTTTAACAATTTTTTGAGATGTGCTGCAGCATGTCTAAAAAAATTCTGCAAGTAAAAAGCACCCTCTTTGGCAATTAGAAAATACTCTGGCGACATTATGCTTAACTCACCGTCAAGGGCAAAGTCTTAGCTTTCAAATGCCATTTGTTGTGTTCAATTAGCTTGTTTTAATCTTGAGATATGTTGTAAACAACAAAAGGGTGGAATCACGATTGTGTCACTTTTACTCGGGACTGTAGTAAACAATTGCGATTTTACCCTTTCTTATTCAAATTAACATATCTCAAGATTAAGACAAGCAAATTAAACCAAACTAATGGTATTGTATTTGAAAGCTAAGACTATGCACTTGACGTTGATGTAAGCATCATGTCACAAGAGTATTTTCTAATTGCCAATATACGGTGTGTTAACACCACCTGACCACAGTCAGTGACAGCAAAGGACAGTCATTTTATTTGTTTTCATACTTACATTTGATTAACTCCAGCAAATGTACACTTTTCCACCATGCCTGTTTCACGATGTAAAGAGCCAAGACCACCAAGTTCCCGTTATTACAGTTAAAACTTCTAACTGTTAGCAATAACAGGTAGATCTTTAGACCTTAGATGTGTCGGTTTGCTGACGCGCGTTAGCCAAGGGCAAGGCAAGCTGCATTTGAAACAGGCCTCGCGTCGTGTGTCCCAGCGCCGCAGCCACGGCGTAGATGATTGGCTGAGAATGCATACAAAACCACGGCTGCAAGTCAAATAAAATAATTTAGATGAATCTGTTGGGTTCACAAACTGGACTGCAGCAACCACAGCTACGGTTCTCTGTCCATCTTGGCTATTAGTTGCTCATAAATCAGGTCAAGATAGAACTTCTACGGCAATTTTTGTTCCCTTCACCCGATAGTCTCACAATACAATCCACACAGCACAAATCGCTATGCTTTTGCCGCGCCGCACGCATTTGCACTAATGCAGCTAGCTAGCTGCATATCGCATGCGCATGCATGCATGTTGAGCGTCATTTGCTGAGATGGAAACCAAAATTGAAGGAAGACGTCGCCCTCTTTTGATCACATTATTGTCAGTGACAAGTTACTCGCCAGTGCAGAACCAGTGATTAGGACCATTCTGTCTTCCTGTTTCTCGTCCGATTTCCCCTTGCTGTATATCGTTTTTCGTCAATAATAGATAAACAAGCACCGTCAATCAATCAACCAAGCGATCAATCAATCAATCAATCAATCAATCAATCAATCAATCAATCAATCAATCAATCAATCAATCAATCAATCAATCAATCAATCGATCAATCAATCGGCAATCAATCAATCAATCAATATTATCAATCCATCCATCCATCCATCCATCAATCAATCAATCAATCAATCAATCAATCAATCAATCAATCAAATAATCAATCAATCAATCAATGGAAAAATAAATAAATGAATAAATGAATAGAAAATAAGTAAATAAGTAAATAAGTAAATAAATATGTAGATAAAGAAAGAAAATAAATATAAATAAGTATAAGTAACTAAGTATGTGAGTAAATAAGTAGTAAGTAAGTAGATAAAAAATGAAATAAATTTTGAACATGTGATATTCTTTCTTTGTGCACATTTGTGAGAATCTTGGGCCAAATTGATCAAAACACTATAAAAAAATCTTCATTGCTAAAGACAACGGCAAGATTCATCCAGCTTTTTAGGAAAGTAATTCGACTTTTAAATGCAAAACTTAGTCAAATAAGATTCTACATCTTGTGGATTGCTCGAGTGTTATAAAATTAAACGGGTGGACTACAGCATTCTGATTTAGTTTTCCCCTTTCGTGATTATAGATAGACATCTGTCAAATAATGTTATCTTAAAGTTAATTACTAAACGTGGGCTATTTGGAAGGTTATTTTCTTCATGTGAATAAAAAAAAATGGCGTTTCATCTTTTGCAACCTTTCAGTGCTGCGGCAACTAAGGGAGAGAAAATAATAATGATATTCAAGAAGAAGGAGAAGAAGAAGAAGAAGAAGATGAGAGAGAAGGGAAATAATAAAGAAGGGAAGAAGAGAAGAAGAGACAATAGAAAAAGAGAAAAGAGAAATGCGGTTCCCGGCCTCCTGCAGAAATGTCCGCCTATTAATCATAAAATCATATTTGAGATCCACAATGGTATATACATGTACAGTAGACAAGGGGAACATCTGACAAACCTTGAAGTTGCCAATGCCGAAATCGCGTGTTAATAAATGCCAAAAACATAATTTATTGAATATACACATGGATCTCTTACAGCATGCAGGATTATATACCCCATAATTGATCATTGTTAAATTACGCCTTAAAAGCTCACTGTTTACCTGTTTACCTGTTTATTTTCGAGCATGATGATTATTGGTCGCATGACGGAAAATGTAATACCAAATAAGAAAGAAGGAAAAAGGAAAACAAGGTCCGAATAGTATCATTATTATCTATAAGCACATGGCACTATTCCGGAGTTAAACATTTGAACTGAATTAAAACAATGTGAAAATACCCATTGTTGCGAGCATAATATTGACCTCATTCATCATTGTCCGATCAAAGTTCATCTTGCATTATCGTTCACACACAGTAAACAGTATATTATTGCAAGTATTCTTTCATCAATCATCATCATTTGTCGGTCCCCCATTTTTCTCTCTCATGACCACGGATTTTATCTGCATGGCCACCAATAAAGAGGCTGTCTCATCATTTTTCAAAGATCTTACAGCAGGAGGAACAGCAGCTGCAATTTCTAAAACAGCAGTAGCACCGATAGAAAGAGTAAAACTTCTTTTACAGGTAAGTTAATTCAATAGAGTTAGATATTGTATTTCAACAATCAACACAAAACATTCCATGTC
The DNA here is from genome assembly GCA_001188425.1 of Eucidaris tribuloides. NCBI lineage: Eukaryota > Metazoa > Echinodermata > Echinoidea > Cidaroida > Cidaridae > Eucidaris > Eucidaris tribuloides. The sequence continues at coordinate 83,852 of JZLH01S0273758.1, forward strand.
AAGGTCCGAAGTCACACTATATCCGGACAGACAGCTCTTCCGTTTTGTGTTTACAAGGAACTTACTGATTTAGGAAACGTACTACTTGAGCTTCTTAATATAGATCTGCCTCAACTTGCCATGGGTTATTTTCCTGTTGAATTTCGGAACCGGATTTGATATGTAGCTCATAGAATGATTAAAATCTCAGAGACAACGGGTTAAATGGTTCGGTTAATTTGTGTTTTAAACCAAGCGCGGTTCTAGAGCGAAAATTTTAGGGGGGCTACACAGGGGCTTGACAGAGACATGCAGGGAGTGGGAGGGGGATACCCCCTACCACTAACGTTTTGAAAATACGCATAGGAAAGACGTTTTTGTAGGCATGGTTCAATGGTATATTTTATCAAGATTAGGGATTGGGTATAGTCATATAGCGATGGAGCAAAGCGACTGAGCGGGGAGGGTGTGGAAGGGAGAAACTTTTTGAAAATACGTATAGAAAAGACGTGATTGTAGGCATGGTAAATGCATATTAGAAAATTATTAGGGATTGTAATCAGATTTTCAAAAAAAGATGGACAGGAAGTATGTAAGAAACTCTAATTGAGTAGTCATACTTGCGAGCGAGCGAAACAACCAAGCGGGGGAGGGTGTGGGAGGGGGATATACCCTCTCCCACGGTAGGAACTTTTTGAAAATACGCATAAAAAAGACGTGTTTTCTAGGTATGGTAAATCAATTTTTTGAAGGTATAATTTATGAAGATTCATGATTTCATAAAGATGTTCAGGAAGTATAGTGAAAAACTGTGATTGGGTATTCATACTTGCGAGGGGGCGGGGTCGGGTATGAGAGGGGGACCCGCGGCAAGAAATTTTTGAAAATACGCGTAGCAAAGACGCTAATCATAGTGAATACATATTTTCAATGTATATTTTATGAAGATTATTATAGTGATTGTTGTCAGAATTTCAGGAAGATTTACAGTAAGTAAGTACCGGTAGGCCTATGTGGAAAAATGTAAATGAGCAGTCGAGAGAACGAAGCGACCAAGTAGGGGGTAAGGTGTTCCCCCTCCCACCGTAGTGTTTCTTGGCATGGTAAATACATATTTAAATATTTGTATATTTTCTTTCTATCAATATCTAAGTGTTTGCTGCATCGCTTCATTTTATTTATTAATATTTTCACTGTAAAACATTTTTTGTTCGAAAATTTTTTGGGGGACTTGATCAATCTTTTTTTTTTTTTGGGGGGGGGGGGGGCTCAAGCCCCCAAAGGCCTCCCGTAGAACCGCGTCTGTTTTAAACGTAGTTTTTACTTCCAAGCCTTTTGTATGTAATGATTGACGTTTGTTGATATATAAAATGTCAAAAATTACGCTACTTTAAAGTGTAATTCCGGGAAATACTTAACGTGAAAATTGTCGTATCATGTTAAATATTTCCCCAAAACAACACAAGTTTCTTTTCTATACTTTTATTCAAGCTTCAAGCAGCGTCAAAACAGATTGCCGTCGATCAGCAGTACAAAGGAATCGCCGACTGCTTCAAACGGGTTACCAGAGAGCAGGGGTTCTTATCACAGTGGCGTGGTAACGGGGCGAATGTCGTTAGAGCTTTACCAACACAGGTTAGTGTATAGAGTGTTTTGAAAAAAAAGCGGACCTCAACCTCCAACCATAATAAGGAATAATTATGTTTATTTGCAATATGTTATCGCAAAGATAATTTATTACTCTTTCACTTGATACCATATTTGTAATGATTAAGCCTTGAATTATCGAATTGCAAACATTTTAAATGAGCTTCAAATTGCTTTGCGCATATGATTTAGATCTATTCATCAACACGGTCACAGATGCTCATTCACCGAGACTTCTCCTTTTGCATATGGTACCAAATAAAAGAATAATAAATTATCTTTGCGATGATATATTGCAATGAACATATTTATGTTTATTATAGATTATATATTCCTGGTGGAAGCTGGGTTCCCTTTTTTCAAAACACTCTGTATCATGCCGATGAAAAGTAGCAACTTATTACATATAGATTAGGTTTAATCGTGCATACTATAAATAAACATTAACAAACATGGACTTTCGAATTTCCCCTGGATCTCCGAAATGGCTTGAAAACAAGTTTTCTATGTGCGGAAGTACTGGCCGGATGTAATTTTCTCTACTGCGTCACAAGACTGAACTATCGCTTGTATCATATTCTGCTTACAGTCATTTCCTTTTAAACAAAAGAGACCTAGATTAACAACGTGATATGCGCTTTACAAGAGCATTGTTTTTAAATCATTATTCATAAACAGATTAAAAAGTTGCAATTATGAGCTGTTTCAATGGCAAAATCGTGTTTCATCATGCTTAATTTATTGACAATTCAATTAGAAATACCATTCGTTCAAAATTTCATCATTTAAATTTCCTGTCTCTTTTCTAATTCGTTACTCTGAAAATAAAGGGCGATGTAATATGATTATATATAGTGAATTGTAGATGGACAAAAAAAAATTGGAATATGTTTATTTCTTTGCGAAACCCTGTCTTAAAGTGCAGATTTCTTACGAATAATAATCAATTACCCACGCCGAACATATCATTACTAAGTTCAAATGAGCTCGACTCAGGGGCGGCGCCAGGGTAAAAGTTTAGGAGGGGCGAAAAAGGGGGAAAATTTTGCCTGCCAAACAAATTTATTTACTAGCCGAAATGCAAGCCGAACAGTGTCCGACAAGCGGGGGCAGGAGGCCGACAACAAAAAGCATGTTTTCCCGCTATTTTTTTTGACTAGGAAAATCAACAATAGGAGGGCGATATTTTCGAAAAACAATAAAATTCCCGCCATTCAATAATAAAATAGGGGGTGGCCGCCCACCCCTGACCCTCCTGTGGCGCCGCCTTCGTCTCTATATACTTCAGGAGAAGAAACCTTTTCCTGATATGATTGAAAACTGCATTTGGTAGAAAAATAAATTCCTAACTTTTGTCCATGACTGTATTAGCATCATTTCTTTTCTGATTTATTTCAGGCCCTTAATTTTGCTTTCAAGGACAAGTACAAGAGGATATTCCTCGACGGAGTTGATAAGAAGACACAATTCTGGCGGTTCTTCTTTGGAAACTTGGCTTCCGGTGGTGCCGCGGGTGGAACGTCCCTATGTTTCGTCTACCCACTTGACTTCGCACGTACTCGTTTCACCGTAGATATCGGTAAGGAAGCATCAGAGCGAGAATTCTCTGGTCTTTGGGATTGCGTCAGGAAAATCTCCAAGACAGATGGAGTGCGAGGTCTGTATCGGGGTTTCGTCGTGTCTCTGCAGGGTATCGTCGTTTACCGAGCCGCTTACTTTGGCTTCTACGACACGACCAAAGCTGTGCTGCCGCCTCATCTCAGTGAGAATCTCATAGTCTGTTGGATAGTCGCTGGGGCCGTTGCCATCGTCTCGGGCTTTTTCTACTATCCTCTAGATACGGTTCGCCGACGAATGATGATGCAGTCTGGTCGTAAAGGCAGTGAGGTTATGTACAAGAACACCCTGGAATGTTGGCGTAAGATCGCCATGGAGGAAGGGAGTCGGGGATTCTTCAAGGGTGCCTTAACCAATTCGGTGCGTACTAGTGGTAGCGCATTGGTTTTGGTTTTGTATGACGAAATTAAGAAATTCCTTGAGTGAGCGTCAATCGGGTCAGTGAATCCAAGGAGATCAGTTAGGGACACGATTACGACAAGCAGACAGCATAAATGATGAAAATGCATAAAAGAGATGAGAAAACGAAAGAAATGGACTCGAACCGGAAAGATCGGAATGGAACCCCCTCTCCCAAAAAAGACAAGTATGTTTGAACCGGACAACAAAA
>JZLH01S0273803.1:25694-36636 GCA_001188425.1 Eucidaris tribuloides
CTGACTTTTCTGAAGAAGAGGTACGAATGAGCGGTAAATGAAAATTATTGGAATTCCGTGTACTATAAAATAAATTATGAGTTGTATTATTCAGTTTATAGTGGTGAGAATGATTCTGGCAATGAATTATTATAGCATAAAACATATGTATTGCACATTGTAATAATAAATTAATTAATTAAAGAAATTGTTTCTCTTTCAGGTTATATTGATGACTTTCAATGTTGCAACCATTAAAGCGTAAAGTTCTGATTAAATAACTTATTCCTGGGGATTTTATTTTTTTTCACTAGATGATGTTTGTGCTTCTGTTTGGATTTACCATCACATAGTTTTACCTGAAGTGCGCAAGACGAGGTGGGCCATTACACATCTAACATCTACCGACATCTACGAGTTCCCAGGGCATATAGTTTCAATATCCACTAGTATTTCTTTTGCAACAACAATGGCACACCGTACAACCTAGATGCTTGATCTTCCTCCTGCGCTGATGCGATACCCTATTTTCCCTACAGACGCTGATCGAAATATACATCCATCCAGGACCGTAGACAGGGGGACACGTACGGTAAGGACCCCATCCCCCCCCCGATCAGGGGCGGCGCTGGGGTATGGGGGGGATCCCAATTTTGTTCTAAGTAATGAAAAATTTCGCCCTCACCCTCAAATTTTCACTGCTCTGCTGTTTATTTGGCAGCGAATTTGCGCCGTGATTTTTTTTTTGGCCGCAAAAACATTTTTGGCCGCGAGAATTTTCGCCACCAATCCCTTCCCCACGCCACTGAGCGACTTTTCGGCTGATTATTGGCACGAATTGGCCGTGAAAAAAATGTATTTGGCCGCAAAAAATTTCCCGACGGATTTTACCCTGGCGCCCACCCCCCCCGCTCCCAAATCACTACTTTGTTTTCGATCATTATGGAACACCGTGGATTTTACAGGAAGGAAATGAATGGATTGTGAACTGAATATCCTGGATGTGATTTTGTCACTGTGAAATTCCGGTGTTTTTTTAATGTTGACTTTGCTTTTTTCGATGTGCAGCATCATGTCAGTTTCGCGATCTGATACGTGTTATTCATTCATTCTGCTGTGTATTGCTTCTACATCTGACGTTGATTATGCTTCAAGAGGCTCGCGAATCTGCCCATATTCTCAGTGGCTAGCAGTGGGGGGGGGGGGGGGGCGGGGGCAGACTACTCCCCAAAAAAAATTCAGCGGGAACAATGAAAAGAAAGGACGCACATTTTGGACTGATTACCGTGAAAATGTTTGGCCCCCCCCCCAACAGACACCTGTTACGCCTCTGCATATTTTATACGGGCCACACAGAATTACCACTATTCCTTGATTTTTTTTTTCATTTTATTAACCCCATGAAGACTTTTCAGAGTTATCTCAAACTAAATTCTGTGGAAATGCTTGTCACCTTAAATTAAAATTTTGTTCAGCGGGTTACTATTGTATTTGTGATTCTTACGGAATGTCTACAGTGTTGTAAAAACAGTACATTAGAAATGAAATAGGTAAAACACTTAAAAAATGATATCACAGTAGAGGAGAAATATTGAGATGTAGGATAAATACAGCTTCAGTTATCTGATTGCTTTGTCAACTCAGAGTTTTGCTTGATTAGTGTCGGATGGGGGAAATCATACTTGTACACTTTTTGTATTCATGGACAAAATCGTCATTAAAATTTCAAAGCGATACGGTATCTCACAGAACACATGAAACAACATATCATCAAAAAAAATTCATAACGGAGATGTCATGGTGTATGGAGGATAAATGGATGGATGAAATATAACGAAATAATGGATGTAGATAGATGAAGAGATAGATAGATACATGGAGATAGATGGATGGATAAATAATAGATAGATAGATAGATAGATAGATAGATAGATAGATAGATAGATAGAGTTAGATAGATAGATAGATGGATTGGTGGATGGATGGATAGATGGATGTAATAAGGGTAGCTATGTTCGTTTACATCGAAGCTGCACCGTCATAGTGCGCCATTCAGTATTCTGCTGAATGGAAACCATAAACTTTTATTTGGCGACCTTTGACTACATTACAACACGATCTTCCACAAATTTCATTATCATGTAACCAACATATATCGCATCATGTGTTTAAAACTAAAGCTGAATAATAGTCAACATTATTATAGTTGACATTTTTCTCGGTATTTGTAGCTGTTATTGTCGATAAAAATTGCTCTTGCGAGGATGTTGGCATGCCAGCGATAAAAAGCGCGGGTAAAATCGCAATATATTCCAGTCATGTCATAAATTCAAATCAGACCGCTTGTCCTAACAGTAATTCAAGTGCATTTCATTCATTCACGATGTTAGACAATATAATACTGCATATTATCAGGGGTGTTTGAAATCTATCCATCAATAAAGCGTATAGAAATATAGTAAGGGATCATTTATTTGTCTTATTTACAAGCAACATTTATTATATGTAGCCTATAATGTATATTTGTTGAAGTATCCACAACGCAATGCGCTCTTGCTGTGTAACTAACGACGAGCCATGAATTGTCACGGTACAGTGCTGAAGAGTCTTTGCGTTGAAGGGTAGGCACTAGGTGTGTTCAAACAGGCGGGAGAATTAAGGAGTGGGGAGTAGCGGTATATGCGCAAGCATTGATAGTGTCCGTGTGAACAGTTTCCGGCATCATAATACGCCGCCTGTGCTGTTATTTCCACCTGTATATTCGCCAGAGTTACAGGGCCGAGTACATGTAGCATCCTTACAGGTACAATGGGGTACACGTGTAGCCATTGCACCCTCAAAGGTGCAATATTAAACTCACAGAGGTACAAAGTGTTTGATTGCACCCTCAAGGTGCAGAATTGATAAGGTGCTGATATTGTGACATTCGTGACCCCAATTGCACCCATATTCTTAGTGGTGTATGGACTCACTTACTCCTCTTCCAGAATTTCGACCTTTGTGGCAAGCCGATGACCCCGCTACATGTATGCAATTCCGGTACGGTCAAAACCGCGGTCAACGCTCGGTAGCTGCTTCTTCTGGCGCTGCTTACTTCATACACTTACTCCATCAGAACTGCAAATTAAAACTACGGGCGTAGCGAGAGCAGTAGCTGTGTGTGTGAGACATGCGCATGGAGTAACGGAAGTATTGGGAAATTTGAATGCTTCCAGCGTACCCCGGTCCTACCACGTACCCCCGTTTTTGGTTTCCATTACGTTTTGGGGGAGGCCACGCGCGCACGTTTGTTTGAAAACGTGGGGAGGAGTGGCAAGAGCAGGGAGGGTCGGAGGAGTACGTCAACGCAAGTCACTCGCACAGTTGCGTGCATGTACGTGCGCACGTGGTGAGTTGTACCTCCTTACAAGCGTGCTTACAACGTGCGATCTCCGAGCGAATGCTACGTTATATACGGACGCCGTACTTACACATGCTGCTCACGTACGGTGTCCTTATCGCATGTTGTACGTGCTAGTGCGATGAACGCGAGTTTTTCCGAACCGTACCTGGGGATGAATCCGTAGCCCGACCGCAGCCCGCACGCAGCCGAAAGTTTCTCGTGCACTAAAAGGGCTACGGAGTGTCTGCGTGCTTCCAAATCCGTACTGAGGCGGTACTCACACGTACGGATCCTCCAATTTTTCCCACGATTCGCAAGTAGACAGCACGCATTTGCAAGTACGGCGGGTTGGGACCACGTCTTAAGTTTACGCCGAGGAGTAAGTATCATGTGCACAGCCCTTATGTTAATCTGTCCAAACTCATGGCTCGAAGCGTTTACTCTAGAGCCACTCTTGCAGAAACGTGGAGACAGCTATTAGAATAAACACTTCGGGAATAAATGAATATTTACAAAACTTGCCGGAATTAAGGGGCTGTCTAGCATGCAGCGAAAGGTTCGTGGTGATGTGAAATAAAACGACCCAAACAGAAAATCCAGTCTCGATGTGAACATTTCGAAAACCAGAAACAAGAGAATCGACAAATGAGAAAATCGGATGACATGAAGTCAAAGTTCTGTAAATCTGAATAATACACAAATTAACGTTACATGCATTGTGAGTAATCCTTCAGTTCGTCCCGTACATAAACAAATATGACATGTGACAGTTTGTGTATGAAACAAATTGGAGGGTTATAATTCATATAAACAATACTGTATTACCAATTTTTAACGATCTTAAGAAATGTCGAAGTAATTTATTTTATTTTGCCAGATCTTTTTTTTCATCCATGCATTCATTCATTGTTCATTCATATTTTTTTTTCCAAATTTGTAACAAATTATATGAAAATACAAGGAAAAGCTTGACCTAATTTTTAAAACTACAATACCAGGTAGAAGAAAACAATGCAAATAATAATCATAATATAAGTAATCTTTATGTATGTATATGTATATATAATATATATATACAGGTGTATATATATATTAAGATATCAATGCATAGTTGCTTTTCAGATTTAATTTATTTGCTTTTGTTAAATTCTGATAATAAAATTAACACAATTTAATTTGACAGATACACAGTATTGAAAAGAACAAACTTAACCTTTGTCTAATACATGTGTAAAGTTGAGAAAAATTAAATATTTGGAAACGCATTTCAATCGCGTTCCCAGATTTTGTTTTTTTCTATTCAAATTAATTAACCCTCAACGTAACCTTAAACAGCCCACCATCCACACACACCATTATCCCCCACCTCCTCATCCACGATCTCACGACCAACTCCCTTCACCCCATATGGTAGTCTTTCATGTTCCAAACATTCAGATCTTTACTTTACTAAGAGAGCTTGAATCTTTTGTTCTATGGATAGCCAGTTCCTGCTGTGCAGCCGAATGTTCATGTCCTTTGCAAAAACGGGCAGGGCTCACTCAAGCATAAAAATTTTCTGACATTTTGGTATCGTATGATGGAACAGACTTTCAGCTATCATGTATGTAACATACTTTCAAAGTTCGATAATCTTATTTATTTGGGGTTATGTTAAAAGTATTTTTTTTTAGGGGGGGGGGGAGGAAGGGAGGGGGAACACACGGTAAAATTATTGTTATATTTATATTCTAATAATTATCATTATTTTATATATTATTATCATTATTATTTTATTATTATTATATTATTATTATTATTATTATTATTATTATTATTATTAATGTTGTGTTGTTGTTATTGTTATCATTATTATCATTGTCATCAATTATTATATTTTCATTTTATCATGAAAACTGACATAAAATGAAATTAATATTTTGAATATAAGAAACATTAGTAGACCCTACAACCGTGAGTTTACAATTAATACGTATTATAAGATTGGATCCATTTAAAGTACAATTTAGGTGAAAGGTTGAATTTACTGGTGACCTCAAGAAAGTATATCTTACTATTTTATACATATCTTTTATTTATAATTCAAATAAGAAAACAGATATTAAGTGTAGATATTTTGATAGGTGATTGTGCGCAGAGGAAATTGGTAAATGAAGGTATACTATCGGTTTTCTCTGTGAATATGGTATGGAATTTGTAAATCAACCGACTTAAAATGAAGAGAGAAAGTACCAATAACTTTCAGCAGATTTAGTGGTATAGAAGTAGCAGCTAAAGTTTTAATGGTAGAAATTGTAGAAATCGAGGATGAGGAAAACGTGGGTAGTCAGGATGATATTACAAGTAGAAGTTATAGTACTAGTAGTAGATGTAACAATTAAAAGCAATAGTAGTAGTAACAGTAGTAGTAGTAGCAGTAGTAGTAGTAGTAGTAGTAGTATCAGCAAAAGTGGTGGTAATAGTTATATTATCAGCATTACAATCATTAGCAGGGTGGGAAATAACATCTTTGCCACTAATAAAAAGTAATCTCTCCTCAAGAGGCAATTGAAGGACATTACTGCCTTGATACAAACTTTTTTCCAAGGACAGGCATTCACTCTGTCACATGAAGAGGATGTCATTCTCTCCTCTTCCTCCTGCTTCTCTTACTATTCTTGTTCTTCTTCTTCTCCTCTTTCTTCTTCTTCTCCTCTTCCTCCTCCTCCTCTTCCCCTCCTGCTCCTTTTCTCTTTTGTGCGCTAGAAATATAATGATAATGATAATAATAATAACGTCTTATTTACCCAGGGTAGCCACTTCAGTCACATAGACTGCTCTTCCAGCAGGCCCTGCATAACATAAATGTTATTATTTCCCTTCTCTGTTCTAGAATGCCGAGCGCCTGGCTAGAAAGCAGAAGGTACCCCCGAAGGTACCATTTTTAAAAGTCTTTGGTATGACCCGGCCGGGGCTCGAACCCGCGACTTTCCGGACGTGAGGCGGGCGCTCTAACCACTGAGCCACCACGCCGGTACACAAAAATATGATTGATAGTATAAGGACTACTGATATGAGGAGAAGTATTCAGCATCACCATCATCAGCAGCAAATCATCAACATAATGACTTCTCCTGGATAATACCTCTTGCATATTTTATAAAGCTTCGAAGTTCCTCATGTGAACTTGCAATTTTAGTCTTCATCAATAATGCCAATCATCGTTTCTCCCGTTTAAATGTTTTTTGTGTGCCAATGTTTAGGAGACGGCCTATAACTTTTATTTTCTACAATTTGTAATTTGCGTTTGTGGGATTAATATTCAATAATTATGTAACTGTCTACGTCGCACTTGATCCAGCAGTGCTTTTCTGTATAAACCAAATAGTATTTCTGATATGAAGCACTGGAAAGGCTGCTATTGTTCTTCTCCATTTCGGTTTTCTCTCCACTTAAGTATACTGATATTGATGACATGCGAAATTAATTCAAGAAATAATTGTCTCTCTTTCACGTTATAATATTGATGACTTTCAATGTTGCAACCATTAAAGCGTAAAGTTCTGATTTAAATAACTTATTCCTGGGGATTTATTTTTTTCAATAGATGATGTTGTGCTTCTGTTTGGATTTACCATCACATAGTTTTATACCTGAAGTGCGCAAGACGGGGGTGGACCATTACACGTCTAACATTCTACACCGACATCTACGAGTTCCCAGGGCATAGTTTCAATATCCACTAGTATTCCTTTTGCAACAACAATGGCACCCGTACAACCTAGATGCTTGATCTTCGCTCCTGCGCTGATGCCGATACCCCTATTTTCCCTACAGACGTGATCGAAATATACATCGAACCAGGACCGTAGACAAGGGGGTATACGTAGGGTGCCTAAGGACCCAAATCCCACCCCCCCCCCGATCAGGGGCGGCGCTTGGAGGGGGGGGGATACCAATTTTTTTCAAAGTAATGAAAATTTCGCCCTCACCCTCAAATTTTCACTGAGCGACTGCTCTGCTGTTTATTTGGCAGCGAATTTCGCCGTGAAATTTTTTTGGCCGCGAAAAACATTTTTAGCCGCTAGAATTTTCCGCCACCAATCCCCTCCCCCACCCCACTGAGCGACTTTTCGGCCGATTATTTGGCCACGAATTTGGCCGTGAAAAAGTGTATTTGGCCGCAAAAATGTTCCCGACGGATTTTACCCTGGCGCCCACCCCCTCCCCCCCGTCCCAAATCACTACTTTTTTTCGCATTATATAGAACACCGTGGATTTTACAAGGAATGAAATGAATGGAATTGTGAACTGAATATCCTGGATGTGATTTTGTCACTGTGAAATTCCGGTGTGTTTTTTTAATGTTGACCTTTGCTTATTTTCGATGTGCAGCATCATGTCAGTTTCGCGATCTGATACGTGTTATTCATTCTGCTGTGTATTGCTCTCGTACATCTGACGTTGATTATGCTTCAAGAATCTGCCCATATTCTCGGTGGCATAGCAGTGGGGGGGGGGCGGGGCAGACTACTCCCCCCCCCCTAAAAAAAAAAAAAAATTCAGCGGGAAAATCCACCAAACCACCGGGAAAATGAAAAGAAAGGACGCACATTTTGGACTTGATTACCGGAAATTTTTTGGCTCTTCCCCCCCCCAACAGACATCTGTTACGCCTCTGCATATTTTATACGGGGCCACACAGAATTGCTACATATTCCTTGATTTTTTTTTTTCATTTTATTAACCCCATGAATACTATTTCAGAGTTATCTCAAACTAAATTCTGTGGAAAATGCTTGTCACCCTTAAATTAAAATTTTGTTCAGCGGGTTACTATTGTATGTGTGATTCTTACGGAATGTCTACAGTGTGTATAAAAACAGTACAATTAGAAATGAAATAGGTAAAACTTTTTTTTTTAAATGGTATCACAGTAGAGGAGAAATATTGAGAAGTATGATACATAATTACACTTCAGCTCATCTGATTTGCTTTTGTCAATTCCGAGTTTTGCTTGATTAGTGTAGGATGGGGATTAATCATACTTGCACTTTTTGTATTCATGGACAAAATCGTCATAAAAATTTCAAAGCGATACGGTTACTCACAGAACACTTGAAACAATTTATCATCAAAAACAATCATAACGGAGATGTCATGGTGTATGGAGAATAAATGGATGGATGAAATATAACGGAATAATGGATGTAGATAGATGAAGAGATAGATATACATGGAGATAGATGGATGGATAGATAGATAGATAGATAGATAGATAGATAGATAGATAGATAGATAGATAGATAGATAGATAGATAGATAGATGGATTGGATTGGTGGATGGATGGATAGATTGATGTAATAAGGGTAGCTATGTTCGTTTATATCGAAGCTGCACCGTCATAGCGCGCCATTCTGCTGAATGGAAGCCATAAAGTTTAATTTGGCGACCTTTGACCTACATTACAACACGATCTTCCACAAATTTCATTATCATGTAACCAACATATATCGCATCATGTGTTTAAACTAAAGCTGAATATATAGTCAACATTATTTACGTTGACATTTTTCTCGGTATTGCTAGCTGTTATTGTCGATAAAAATTTCTCTTGCGAAGATGTTGGCATGCGAGCGATAAAAAGCGCGGGGTAAAATCGCAATATATTCCAGTCATGTCATAAATTCAAATCAGACGGCTTGTCCCTAACAGTAATTCAAGTGCATTCATTCTTCAAGATGTAGACAATATGATACTGCATTTATCAGGGGGTGTTGAAATCTATCCCATCAATAAAGCTGTATAGAAAGATAGTAAGGATCATTTATTTGTCTTATTTACAAGCAACATTTATTGTCTGTAGCCTATAATGTACATTTGTTGAAAGTATCCACACGCAATGCGCTCTTGCTGTGTACCTAACCCGCAAGCATGAAATTGTCACGGTACAGTGCTGAAGAGTCTTTGCGTTGAGGGGTAGGCACTAGGTGTGTTTAAACGGGCGGGAGTATAGTGGCGGTATTAAGGAGTAGGGGAGTAGCGGTATAGCGCAAGCATTGGAATAGTGTCCGTGTGAACAGTTTCCGGCATCATAATACGCCGCCTTGCTCCTGTTATTTTCACCTGTATATTCGCAGAGTACAGGGCCGAGTAGCATCCTTACAGGTACAATGGGGTACACGTGTAGCCCATTGCACCCTCAAAGGTGCAATATTAAACTCACAGAGGTACAAAGTGTTTGATTGCACCCTCGAGGGTGCAGAATTGATAAGGTGCTGATATTGTGACATTTGTGCACCCCAATTGCACCCATATTTCTTAGTGTGTATGGACTCACTTACATCCTCGGTTCCCCAGAAATTTTGACCTTTTTGGCAAGCCGATGACCCCGCTACATGTATGCATTTCCGGTACGGTCAAAACCGCGGTGAAAGCTCGGTAGCTGCTGCTTCTGGCGCTGCTTACTTCATACACTTACTCCATCAGAACTGCAAATTAAAACTTACGGGGCGTAGCGAGAGCAGTAGCGAGTGTGTAGACATGCCATGGAGTAACGGAAGTATTGGGAAATTTTTAATGCTGCCAGCGTAGCCCCGGTCACAACCAACCGTACGTGATTTTAGTCCGTACGTTTTGGGGGAGGCCACGGCCGCCACGTTTGTCTGAAAACGTGGGGAGGGAGTACGTCAACGCAAGTCACTCGCACAGTTACGTGCACTGTACTAGGTGTTAAAAATAATATTTGTCAATTTTGGAAATTAATAACACAAAAACTGTACGACAGACTATACTGGCATTGAGTATAGTTACAGCAGACTAGTGACCATTTTTGTTTGAGGTGGTTTGAATATGATTTCAATAATCAGTTTTATGTAATTCATGCTTGTTTAAAAAGTTAGGGTTCAGATCTTGCTCAATATCCAACCCCCTGTACAAAATTGAAACTGTACAGAAATCAAATGGTGTGTGTGAGAGTGTGTGTTTAGTCCCACACAATAGCAACAGACAATGGCGGTGAATAGCGCACGGTAGAAACCTTGGTATGCCAATCTCTCACTACAGCCAGGTTAGATAAATGCTTTATTAATATTCAGTAGTAAGTAGCCTGGCGACTGCTAGACTTTATTCACTATCCACAGCCTTTGTATAATGCTATTGTGTGGGGACTACACACACACTCTCACACACGCCATTCGATTTCTGTACAGTTTCAATTTTGTACAGGGGGTTGGATATTGAGCAAAATCTGAACCCTAACTTTTTTAAAAAAGCATAAATTACATAAAACTGATTATTGATATCGTCTTCAAACCACCTAAAACAAAAATGTTCACTATTATGCTGTAACTATACTCAATGCCAGTATAATCTGTTGTAAAGTTTTTGTGTTATTAATTTTCTAAATTAACAAACATTATTTTTAACACAGTATGTCTGCTAAAACATGACAAACTGCTACTACAGTGTATTGTTACTTTATAACAGATTTACTTTGTCTTGTGAGTGTATCAACTGGGCACTATATAGGGGCTGGGTGTGGTTTTCAAATAAGGCATAGTCATACATTGATAAGACAAGTACACAAAGTTCACAAATGA
>JZLH01S0273803.1:36661-41661 GCA_001188425.1 Eucidaris tribuloides
ACTCACTCGCATGTTGTACGTGCGTGCAAGTGCGATGAACGCGAGTTTTTTTTCCCGCCCGTACTGGGGGATGAATCCGTAGCCCAACCGCAGCCCGCACGCAGCGAAAGTTTCTCGTGCTCTAAAAGTGCTACGGAGTGTCTGCGTGCTCCCAAATCCGTACTGAGGCGGTACTCACCACGTATACGGATCCTCCAATTTTTCCCACGATTTCGCAAGTAGACAGCACGCACTTGCAATTACGGCGGGTTGGGACCACGGCTTAAGTTTGCGCCGAGGAGTAAGTATCATGTGCACAACCCTTATGTTAATCTGTCCAAACTCATGGCTCGAAGCGTTTACTCTAGAGCCACTCTTGCAGAAACGTGGAAACAGCTATTAGAATAAACACTTCGGGAATAAATGAATATCTTAGAAAACTTGCCGGAATTAAAGGGGTGTCTAGCATGCAGCGAAAGGTTCGTGGATGTGAAATAAACGACCCAAACAGAAAATCAAGTCTCGATGTGAATATTTTCGAAACCAGAAACCAGAAGAATCGACAAATGAGAAAATCGGATGACATAAAGTCAAAGTTCTTGAAATCTGAATAAATACACAAATTGACGTTACATGCATTGCGAGCAAACCTTCAGGTTCGTCCCGTACATAAAAAAATATGACATATGATGTGACAGTTTGTATATGAAACAAATGGAGGGTTAATTCAATAGAACAATACTGCATTACCAATTTGTAACGATCTTAAGAAATGTCGAAGTAATTTATTTATATTTGCCAGATTTTGTTTTCATCCATGCATTAATTCATTCGTTCATTCATATTTTTTTTTCATTTCCAAATGTAACAAAAATTATACCAAAATACAAGGAAAAGCTTGACCTAATTTTAAAACTACAATACAGTAAGAGAATACAATGTAAATAATAATCATAATATAAATACATCTTTATGTATTAAAAAATCAATGCATAGTTGCTTTTTCAGATTTAATTAATTTGCTTTTGTTAAATTCTGATAATAAAATTAACACAATTTAAGTTTGACAGATACACAGCATTGAAAACAACAAAACTTAACCTTTGTCTAATACATGTATAAGTTGAGAAAAATAAAATATTTGGAAACGCAGTTCAATGCGTTCCCAGATTTTTTTCTATTCAAATTAATTAGCCCTCAACGTAACCTTAAAACACCCCACCCTCCACACACACCCATTATCCCACCACCCCCTCACCCCACGATCTCACGACCCAACCACCCCTTCACCCCAATATGGTATAGTCTTTCATGTTTCCAATCATGCAGATCTTTACTTTGCACATCTCAATCCCCACATAGTTCCTTACAAAATCAAAGAGAGCTTGAATCTTTTCTTCTATGGATAGCCAGTTCCTGCATGTGCATCCGAATGTTCATGTCCTTTGCAAAAACGGGCAGGACTCACTCAAGCATAAAACATTTTCTGACATTTTGGTATCGTATGATGGAACAGACTTTCAGCTATCCATGTATGGAACATATTTTCCAAAATTCGATAATCTTATTTATTTGGGGTTATGTTTAAAAGTATATATATATTTTTTTTGGGGGGGGGAGGGAGGGGGAAGACTCGGTAAAATTATTGTTATATTACAATTTTAATAATTATTATCATTATCTTATTATTATTATTATTATTACTAGTAGTAGTAGTAGTAGTAGTAATATTATTATTATTATTATTATTATTATCATTATCATTATTATTATTATTATCATTATCATTATCATTATCATTATCATTATCATTATTATTATTATTATTAGTATCATTATTATTATTATTATTATTATTATTATTATTATTATTATTATTATTATTATTATTGTTATTATCATTGTCATCATTTTATATTTTTCATTTTATCATGAAAACTGACATAAAATGAAATCAAATATTTGAATATAAAGAAACATTAGTAGGCCCTACAACCGTGAGTTACAATTTAATACGTAATTATAAGATTGGATCCATTTAAAGTACAATCTTAGGTGAAAGCTTGAATTTAATGGTGACCTCAGAAAAGTATATCTTACTATTTTATACATATCTTTTATTTATTATTCAAAGAAGAAAACAGAATATAAGTGTAGATATTTTGATAGGTGATTGTGCCGAGAGGAAATTGGTAAATGAAGGTATACTATAGGTTTTTATGTAAATATGGGTATGGAATTTGTAAATCACCGACTTAAAATTGAAAGACAGAAAGTACCAATAACTTTCAGTAGAATTCGGATTAATAGTACGTTTACCAATACTTTAAATCATAATAACACATTGCTATACAATATACATGTACATACTATGTAATTCGTCGCCGTAACAAAACATCAACGACCAGCAGCAATCAACAGTTACACGGGTGGCGCATATACATGTGATTTATTCAGTCAACAAAGTCAGTGCGCGGTTCTCCATTCTCGATGAATGTAGTCTCTTACTTCTCCTCATTCTTTTTTTTTTTGCTCCTCCGCTTCTCCTTGTACAATAGCACCCTCGCTCTCTAATAGGCATCCTCATCTTCTTACACCACACGACTCTCTCCTCCTTGCCGACCAGACGACAACTCCGCATCCTTAATGCGTCCCTCAGTGAAATTGAGGCGCGCGCATGGTGTGTAGCGTAGCGCACCCGACCAACCACTCGAGTCACTCCATGTCCAGCGGTCGGGGCGATCGCCGTACGACAGCCACACAGCGCGAAAAGTGATTGGCGGACACCATTTTTTGTGCGTGTGTATCGGACTGGGAGTGGATAATCGTCTGGGAGCTTAGCTTTTGACTTACTTTAACCGGTGGCGTGCCCCGAATTCCTACACGGCATGACGGATCGGCCCCTTGCAAGTTTAGGTATGTAAACCTCATGTAGCCACCACACAAAGCCGAATTCTCGGTATTGTTTACGTTTTCAGTTTACAATATTTTGCTTGGCTGAATAGACGGATTACAGTATTTAAATAACTTAAAAGATTCGTCATGAGTTTTGTTATCATATCGAAAGCGAATGAAACTGCGTGTTGCACTTTATATGAACCAGTTTGACTCATATACAGCGGATATATAGATATTATATTTAACAATGTGGGAATAAAAGCTAACGCTGTTACTTTAATGAAGCATACGAACACAGTTAATAAAATCATGTTATCATAATTTGTTACCAACTTATTTTCGACATCAAGGGATCATGTTAGTTAATCAGAACGAGTTCTGTTATGTTTTCTTTCGACCTTGGATCGAATAAGATCGTCTAATTGGGCATATTCTTTACACTTATATCTTATCAGTGAAGAAATTAATAGTTCATAATCTCATTTTTTCTCTCAAAATTGACAGCCTCCACCGAGGTGTTGTATTCCCCCGACGCTCACCTGGAGGAGGCCGAGGACGAGTTACCCCTGGAAGATGACACCGAGTATGACCTTGGAGCCCGGATCCCGACCCCACCCTCATCCGCTGGTCTCCACCCCACCACCAGCAACAGCCCGAGCAGCATTCTCTCGCAGCTGGATTCTACCACGGAATATGATTCACTGTACCCCGCCGGCAGCCACGGCCACGATGAGCCCGTGTACTACATCGGCAGCGGAGAGGCGTGCGGATTACCCACGGCTAAGCACGGCGATGGTCTCTTGCACCGGTTCGCGATCCGCGCCATCCATCTTTACGCCTCCGATACCGACGTCGCGTCCGACACCATCAACCCGTCGTCGTCCCTGGATGATAGCAGCAGCTTTGGCCCCGAGCACACCGGTCGCGAGGTCCGACTCCTCATCAACGACAGCGAACCACTCTTACGGATTATTGATCATAACACGGGCGCCAAGTTGCTGTCCCTGAACTGGGCGAGCGTCACCAAAGTTTTACTCACACCGGCGTGCGGGGAACAAATCATTGTGATATCGGTCGGTTCGCCCATCGCCACGACCGGCACCACCAAACTACAGTATGACGTCGACTTTGTCTTCTTTGCTTGCTCGTCGAGAAGACAGGTGAGTCTGAATTAAATGTCTACCCCTCCCCCCTCCCCAAACACATACTCCAATTCCACAAATCACGTTGTATTGTTTTGACAGCTATCGCTCTACTCAACGAAGTGGAAGAATTGTTGCGTGTCATCAGCCAATTACGAAGAGTCTTAATTACATGTAAACTCAGCACGCAAGTGCCGTAGAAAAAAAAAATTACATGTTAATCATCATAGTTTCCTGTAGCGCAGATGTCTAATAATACAATCAGGGGGAGCGCCAGATTAAAATCTCACGGTTGGGAAAATGTTAACAATGCTGAATTTCATAGATTAAACTGCGAAAAATCCACTGATTTTCTGTATTTTAAAAATGTCGCTCCCACCCCCGTGGCGCCACCCCTGAATATAATCCAACAGAGGACAAGATAAATTTGTAGTTTACAGTAATCACGGTGTTTTTCATTGACTAGAACTCTTTGTCCATTTACAGTATTAAAACAGATATGCACTTTCCGTTTGTCAAATACGCCCCAAAACAGCACCGGGCGATACTGTTTGCGGAAAGACTTTTTGGATGATACTGTATAACATTCATTAACCTTATGGTTATAACCCGGAAGTGTTACCAGAGTGTGTCAGAGATTCCTGAAACCTCGGTGGACTTAACACGAAACTAATACAAGTCCGAGTCATAACGTTAGATAATACATCGGGAGGTTCATCAGAAATGTGAAAATAAGACACACCAGAAAACAAATTCATTATACCGAAATAGAGCACTTAAATCAGCTTTAATCTAACACACTATCAATAACTTTCTATTTAAAGAAAAATCCTTACTCGCAAACCAAACATAATACGTTACAACAGCGATATCTATAAGATCAAAAGGTTTCTGAAGAAAATCAGTCATAGTACAAAATAAGCCAATAGATATATTCATCAAAAAATCATTAGTTTTCCATTAATGTCGGCAAACAATTAA
>JZLH01S0273856.1:7924-23905 GCA_001188425.1 Eucidaris tribuloides
GGGGGTGGGGTGGGGAGGAAGGCATTTTTTTTAACTTTTCGGTAAAAGCCACTGGCTAACATTTACCACAGTTAAGAAAATGTGAGCTACATAATCCTCCATGCTCCAAGTGTCTTTGATAAGGTCTAAAAATAAAGCCCTGAAAAAATTGTATTTAGTGCTTTAAAAAAGTGAAAATCGAAAGATGACCGATTCACCTGCCCAATTCCTCCCATAGACTTACTGTGTGTGGATCTAGGTTATTTTTTTACTCGCCCCGAGTACTAATTGTTTATTCATTCATATCTTACCATTGGCAGCATAAATTTCCAAACTTTTGTATTCTAGGGTGTTTACTTATCCATTCAAACACTACTATGTAGCTAAGATAGCAAAATTTGTCTTTTTTTTAATTTGAAGCTCCACAATGTAATACCCCGAAAAGTACATATGCTAAAATCCTGACTAACTTTGTTCGAAGTTATTCCGTGTAAGGCAGTTGTGTGACCTCAATGAAAATATTGCGGGACAAACATCTATTTGTCCCCCCCCCCCCATGATTTTCACAACTTCAAAAATTCATAAAACGTAATGCATATTTAAAAAGCAATGCAAGAAAAATTCTGCTAAATATACATAATTTTCTGTTTTTATACCCTTTTTTGACATTTTTCTGACTTTCGCCTCCACCCCCCCCCCCGCCATCAGAAAAATGGATCGACGCCCCTAGTTGTATTAGACATAAAAGCTGAAAATTTGCATAATTCCAATGTTGATCCTTTATCACTCAGTTGCATTAAACATATTTTTCAGGAATTTGTTTTTGTATTCCCAGAAGAAATGCATTAGTTATCCTATACAATCCACGGAGTACATTTTTGTGTGTATGTTTTGTGTATGTTTGTTTGTTTTGTTTGTTTGTTTTTCCAAATTGCAATAAGTGCAAGGTGCTTCTCAATACCCGTAGCTTTGTATCAGTACTATCGTCGTCGTTGATGGCGCTACAATACCTGCCTGCTGGTTTCACACGCATTATCGAAGTAATAGTGAAATAACAATTAATGACCAAACATCTTCATATTATAATATACATGTTTCCTCAGGACATGCAGATAGGGTGTAGTGTCATCTGTCATCTCTTTAAAGCAATAAGTGAAAATATCAATTGCAGAAAAGACTGCCCCCCCCCCCCCCCCCCCGGCTATGTGCAAAATACCATCTGCATTGGCCAATTGTAGCTTTTAAATCGATGTTATTCCCTGCGTTATTTGCCTCTGACCAGACGTTGAAATCAATAAAACACCTTAATGGTCAGTCCCTTCTTCACCAATTAATACATTGATTCAACCGAAAAACAGATTTGAGGATTATTGAAATTCGTGGAACAGAAAAATCCTTTTTGATCGCTACTTTCTGCATACATGCCAACAAGGTTTGTAGAAGAGGATTAATCTGTTAAAGCAGATAATTTGTTTGTTTATTGGGCCATCCCCTCAAACCATGGGAAAATCTGGCTATAATTCCTAACCTCAGGAAAAGTGAAATCCGTTAAATCTTCTTTTTCTGCATACACCCCATTTGGGCTTCTTACTGGAACAATTGATCAGGTTTGACGAAATTTAGCTTAAGTAGGCTACATGTATTAAGAGACATCGATGAACTGATTACATTTTACAGTTCAAAGATCACAGGGCATGAGAGCTCTTTGAATTGAGCTCATTACCATCATGATAACATAATGACTTTTGATCAGAATTGGTACATACAGTCAAACAGTAGCGTAGCCAGCTTTTTGCCATTGGGGGGCAAGGCACCCGAATGTACCGACAAACTCCCGACGTACCGACATTTTCGTGTTGTGTAATGATAACAGTGAATAATACATAGGGGCGGGTCTAGCTTTTTGGTAAGGTTTGTTTCGAGTGAATGGTGATGGGAGAAAATTTTTAAAATTGCCTATGTTTGCGCGCATAGCGCGCCGAAAATTTTAGAATTGTCTGTGTGCGCGCGAAGCGCGCCGAAAATTTTCAAAATGTGTATGTTTTATGTTTGCGCGCAAAGCGCGCCAAAATTTGAGAATTTAGTATAAAAATTTGAAAATTGCATATGTTTGATACTGTTTTTTAAACAAATTTTGCAATAGACTAATTTTGTTTTTCCTGACATCTAATAAGATCATACTAATTTTTCACTTGGCAACTCAAGGGGGGGGGAGGGTAAACCTCCTAACGGCCACCCATCCACTACTGTTACAAATATAAGATGCTTCTTCTACTAATAATGGTAAATGTATGCGCGAGTGAGCGAAGCGAACGAGCGCTTCAGACATTAATAGATTTTCAAGTCAAAGAAAGTTGAATTTCTACAACCGTAACGAAGCCTTCTGATGTTCTGATATTATTGATATCATATAGATAGTTTATGTAAGAAAAATTTTACCGGTCTTGCCATGTTAAGAAGAATAAAACAATATGTTAATGCTTATACAATGAAATTGTTATTTACATGTTTAATACGGTCACAAATGGATTACTGCTGTGAAATATGGGGGAACAGATTTTTAAGTTCAATTGAACGAATTACTAAGTTACAAAAAAGGCCAAGACGTCTTAAATCTTGTAATATGTATATCACCCTCTGAAGTAACTTTTTAAACAGAATGAAATGAATCCTTTTAACAGAAAGGTGAATATTTAGAGTATATATGTTTTTAAAGTATTCATAATTAACGCCTGATTTTCACCGTAATATTTTAAAGGTTTCGAAAACACAATGTAAATATTCGTCAAAGTTCCGACTCACATTCTTGCCAGAAAAAGTGTAATACTGAAAGTATTAAGAATTCTATATATAAATGAGCTTTATTGGAACAATTTAACCACGGTTAAATTATGACAAAGAAATCGTTAAACACTTTCCAAACAGCTTTAAAACATATCTTTTCAATCGTGCCATGGAGTACATCCTTTTTTTCCCTTTTACCAGTAACTATGACTGAAGTACGCCTAATTCTCCATTATTTGTAATCCATCATTCCATCTGTAACATGTGTTTAACATTTGTTAATATACAATCTCATTATTTAATTGGCATGGATTTTAATTTTAGTAAGTGTAATTTATTGATCACTGTGTTATATTTGTAAAATGTTAGTATGTGATATTTTAATTTCAGGGCTCCCTATAAATATCAGCATAGCCAATTTAATAGAACAAACAGTAAAACATCAACAAGTTGTTGTTTTCATACATTGCTTGGAAGAACATTAATGGCCTTGTGTGGCTGCGAACGAGGAACCAGGCCGAAGGGCAAAATATTTCCATCACTTTACATGTAGACTAGTGTGCCGGCGAACAAATAGCGTTCTTATTCCTTTTCCCAATTTGTTTCCTAAATGTACACGTTCTGAAATGTTGAATACTTTCAACTTAATGTTGTAGCCTTACATTTTGTCGGTACTCATTACTATCGTCGCGTTGATTTGGAACGTTATTTCGATGTAGGCTATGATCGTATTGACGAATTTGACTTACAAAGTGTCATCAATCATAGTAGCTCCTACAGACGGTTTTGCCTGGTTACGAAAAACTCTGACTAAAAAATCACTTATCAGCGATGAGGCGAGCAGCTGAAAAAAAAAAGATTTTTACATTCAATTTCTTTCAATATTTCTGTTGTTTTTTTGAGATATTTTGTCGCTACAAATTTATTTTTGGTCGGTCCGCGTGTACCGACGAAATTCCGAAAAAGCATTATTGGGGGGGGGGGGCAACTGCCCCCTCTGCCCCCCTCCCTTTGGCTACGCTAATGCAGTCAAACTTGTCTTAGTGGTCACCTCTCTATAGCAGCCAACCTGTCTATAGTGACCACTTAAATGATTCCCTTGGAAACAAATCATGTGTTAAAGAACCTGCCTATAGCAGCCACCTGTCTATAAAGGCCACAATTTTTGTTTCCCGTGGGTGGCTACTATAGACAGGTTTCACTGTACATGTACACTCATGCTCATAATTATGGAATATTTTAGAAACATTTTAGAAGTTGCCATTTTCCCGTAAACGGTACATCTGAATTTAATATTTGCTCACCCCAGGTGAAACAATTATAGTCTAAGTATTTCAGGAATGCTGAGCATTTTGTAGCGTCCGACTCGACACTAAAACCTGTTTATAAATGGCGGTATTGTTGTTGTTGTTGAGTCACGTGGTGGTTACGCGCATTATTAGACTCGTAACAGACAATACTGGTGTTAATTTAATGATAAGTGAAATTAGATACACATTTATCAGTTTTGGGGTTGTTTTTTTGAAATTACTTTAATTCAATACTTTTTTTCCATGATTTTTGTGGATTTGTAAAAATATAAATATATAATTGTTATTGCGCTCAAACATATTTTAGTTTTTAATTTAGTCATTTCATGAAATCAAAAAATTGCTTCACATACTACATTTTTGTGAAATAAACACTTGTCTTGAAAATTTTGGACGATATAGGAGAAAGAACTTAAATATCAACGAAATATTCCATAATTATGAGCATGAGTGTACATGCATGAGACATTGCAATTTGAATAATTAACTTGGGATCGGAGTGCGGAGGCATACCCATCACCAATTGGCAGAGGCATACCCGTCATCGGTCAAACTGCCCTAGTTTTCTTCTAGGTTTGTTTTCGTGTCAACGTATTCTATATTCATATGTATTCCGTTTTGTAATATATTTTGTTTTTGACATGTTTGTAAAACTATTTTGTTTTTATTTGTATTGTATATTATTCATTTTAATTTTATTTATTATATTAATTGTATTGGTTTTATCTTTAGCGTGATTCCCTTTTAACTCTTTGCATATTGAATTAATTCTGATGGGATAATAATGACGATTGTTATTTTGATATTTTCGTTAAATATTGCTTTCCTTATTGCACCATTGATACTGGTAATTAATCTATAGATGTTGCTTAAGCATTCAGGTCATTTGTAGCATTTCTAGTACAAACGTAATGGAGGGAAATAGTTATTACGATTGTTGAATTTAATTGTACGAATGTGCAAAATTGCAAAATCGCGTGTAAAGCGCTAAGAACACCTTTTATCTAAAGAGAGAATTCCATCCCTAAATGGAAAGTAGAAAAATAACTAGATAAATAAATAAATACTTCAAGCTCGTATAAGCATGATTTGGTAGCTTTATCGTTATGAAGATGCGCTTAATATTGCAGACGACAAAAATATCCATCCTTTGTCTATATGGACTATGAAACAATACAAATATATTTGTTGGTAACTTTTATACTCCTGTTCTCATCATAGGTGTATATTTGTTTTCTAAAATTAGGTTGTAATCAAATCTCAAAAGTGTTTGCCGGAATATGGGGCAGTAATTAACGATACCTGCAAGCCACAATTTTCTGTTCTTTGTTTCGTGCTATTATCTATTGACGTCGTTATATTTTTCGCTTATGTTACTTTGCAATTGCGCACGAAATTGTGTGTAATGCCACATATAAGTTGTATAATAACAGTTTTGGAAACCTGACATGATATACGCACGTGAGGCAAGTAATTCCGGTCAAACTATATTAATCATGTTTGCGTTACAGAAAAAAATGATAATAATACATCAAAAACAAAAATGCGTGTCCAACATCACGTCGCCTCTATTTTCTTCTCTAACAAGAGCGTTGGCGTGTAATTTCGCGTAGAATTTCGACACGCACTTTCGTACCTTCTTCATATTTTATCAAGTTTGTAAGTAAATTACGCATGTTTGTAAGACGTATTGAACAAATTATCACCAGAGTGTACAAAATTATACTATGGGTATTAAATTATGACACACTATTTTCCCCATGTATGAAAGTTATCACGTACTCTGCAAGCCACAGAAAAAAAGAGTCAAAATGCTTGTATAGGGTGTAAAACAAGCGAAACAAAATATCAATACTCTAAAATTAAAATTCGTATACGTGTAATTTGTTGTATTTTACGATTTACAATAGTTGTTTTTAATGTACGTGGTAGAAAAGGACTTATCAGGGGGGGAAATAGAACTGGCAGAAAGTGCTTCTTACTGATGGTGTTGGCTATATGAATTTAGAGGTAAAGATTTGTAGGCCTACGTCCTTCTCTGAAATAAGATTTAATTCAAATTCCTCAAACAGTCATGGCTGACTTTGGCTGAGGATTGTTTCAAGTCCAGAAAAGATAATACATATTATATTACTAGAAATAGAAAGGAAATCAGAAAGAGTGATATATTTTGTTTTAAAGGTAAGGCTAGAACCTGGACAATTTATCACAGATAACTGACAGCTATATTGATCAATTTCCGGACAATTGCCCGATACTTTGTTATGATTATTACTGTTGAGTTCAAATACATAGTGATTATTACATCATCATAATCATCATCATCATCATCATCATCATCATCATCATCATCATCATCATCATCATCATCATCATCATCATCATCATCATCATCATCATCATCATCATCATCATCATCATCATTATCACCACTATGGTTATTATAATTCCTGAATGCCTGAGTGTATGTACGCGTGTGTGTGTGTGTGTGAGTGTGTGTGTGTGTGTGTGTGTGTGGTGTGTGTGTGTGTGTGTGTGTGTGTGTGTGTGTGTGTGTGTGTGTGTGTGTGTGTGTGTGTGTGTGTGTGTGTGTGTGTGTGTGTGTGTGTGTGTGTGTGTGTGTGTGTGTGTGTGTGTGTGTGTGTGTGTGTGTGTGTGTGTGTGTGGGTGTGGGTGTAACATTAAAAAAAATTAAACGCCGATTTTAATCTTTGTGGATCACAGTTGCAAAATTTATTTAATTTCCAATGAACATCTACTTAAGCAAGTTAAGGCATTTTTTAAATAATGGTGGATGAAATATTCAAACCATCTAGAATAAAGATTAATAATACAAAGCTAATTTCTTTCAAAAAAAGAAGCAAATCTAATACAATAAAATTAAATATAAGTTGAGATGATTGCTATTACGATCTGATAGAAGAAAGCATGAATTATTTTTAGTACTGATCGTCACCGATGAAAACAAAAAGGACACGAACTATTGACCTATTTCATATCTTTATATCTTATTTGATTTGTGGCATTAATATAGATTATCATTTTTCTCAATATGTTAAAGAAAGTCAATAAAAGATTCATCTATTTCCAAAGAACGTTGTTGAGGTAAATTAAATGGCAAAGTCTCTGAACTTTCTAAGCTCATTTAAGCTCGATTTGAAAAATTAATACCTTGCAATGTTTTCAACGAATATCAAAATTTACTCGGGCATATAACTTTTGAACTGACGCAAAGATTTAAGCTCTTGCAAATTTGATGAGAGCGTTTGTGTTTCATAATTCAATTGATAAGCACAGCCAATAGACGTGATTGAGTGGTTAACCCCATGCATTAGAGGATATTTCATGTGACAGGGGCGAGGGACAAAAAAACATGAAAGGCGTAATAATAATACCTTTGCGCGGGGATAAAAATCACGCCAAGGATATTTATTTTCGTTACAAGTGGAAAGGATGACTTTAAAACTCCCCCAGCATAAATAAAGTTTGATATTCTATTTCAATCCTATTTATCGTTTGAATATATTGGTAGATATCAAACACTATCAAAAAATAATGCTTTGAAAATCATAAAACTAATAGGAAGCTTTAGAAATCAAGGGGCAGACCCCCAACCCCCCCCCCCCAAAAAAAAAATAAATAAATAAATAAAAAATAAATAAATAAAAAATAAAGAAATAAAAAAATCACGTCCCAGCTCCCACCTCGGGGTCGCCAACCATTACCCCCATGGAACCTGTGATTCCAAAACACCTCTAACACTTATCAGGTCGATTATGCCCTGGACAATTATCCCTGGGGTAATTACCACCCGAACAATTATCCACCAAAGACAATAACTTCAGGAAAATAATCATCCAGGACAATTACCCCCTAGGATAATTACAATCCAGGACGATTACCAAAAGAACTATTGCCCTGATTGGGGGGGGGGTAATTGTCCTGGGGTACATGTGTTTATCCTGGGGGTCATTGTCCTGGGGGTACATGTAATTATCCTGGGGGTCATTGTCTTAGGGGTAAATGGCCTGGATGTAATTGATCATGGGGTTTGTCTGGGTGGTAATAAACCAGTCGGAGTTGCAATTTGCGCATGTGCAGATGAAGGTCATAGTGACCAAATTGTACAATGGAGCGATTTGAGAGACACTAGATCGGTCTTCATTAAAGCTATGTTATTGATATTCATTTATGCACTAGATGCACATCCGAATGTAGAGGTGAAGGTATAATAAAGCCATTCAGGCAGTCCTCCATTGCTTTAAGAACGATTGCCCTCAAATGGCTCACTAAAGATCTTGCAGTCTTCAACATCAGGATTCATGGGGTCATTGTGACCTCTAACTACGAACTGGCTTATTGTTCGAGTGGTTATTTTCCCCGAGGGGATATAATCCAGGGGTAAATGTCCGGGGGTAGATGTCCTAGCACCCCTCTAACATTAATTCTTAATGGACCTGAGATAATGATTCTGAGAAGTTGTTCCCTCTATTGATTGTGACACCATGTTATTGCTTTAATTAAATACTCAAGATTAATGTCTTCATTTCAAAACAGGTTTAAAATGAGAGAGGGTGTTCTAATAAACCCTAAAACAGAACACGTATCGTTACCAATCAATCACTGCATGATCACATTTGCATGGTGGTATAGAACACCGTGGTATCAGCATATGAGGTTAATAACGCAACTTGGTGGTAGATTCTCCTTATTCTTATTTCAATTGGACCATTTTTTCCTCGTTTTATTTATTTCATAATTCACCTTTCAACCGCAACAACAACAAAATGATGTCACGTGTTCCAACGTTGACTTGTGTTCACTGGGTTCCTGGGCAGTTTTTTTTTTTTATTTCGTGAAATGTGCCTTGAAATGCAACTCCTATGTCTGTAAGGAGAGTATTTTCCGTGAAGTGAACAATAATCAATACTCATGTACAATATAAAGAATTTATAACATTCATAAATATTTCAATATTAAATTGGCAACCATTTATTCCTTCCAAAAACTGTGTTTTATTGAAAGATTCGTCATTACGATGTAATCTGTAATCAGTTTAATATTTTAGACATTTTAGTTCGACGAACCTCCCCACAGAACAGTAACTTCCTTAACCCGTTGACTACGAGATTCTGTAAATCTCCATAGACTTTGTACAGGGCCCCATCCGGTTCCCGTAAGTAACGGGTTAACGCACTCTTTAAACCGCTTTCAGTAATCTGCTCGTGAAGCGACAAATAAAAAAAACGA
Source organism: Eucidaris tribuloides (assembly GCA_001188425.1). Taxonomy (NCBI): domain Eukaryota; kingdom Metazoa; phylum Echinodermata; class Echinoidea; order Cidaroida; family Cidaridae; genus Eucidaris; species Eucidaris tribuloides. Next base: position 17,248 of record JZLH01S0273856.1, read on the forward strand.
TAGCCTTTCACTTTTGGAAGAAAATAGCGCCCTCGTCAGTGATTACACGGTAATGCATTCACACCGCCCTTCAAGAAGCCGTCCTCCGTGATCATGTACCCTGCCGTTATACTAATCCTGCCTCGCAGCCTCCGTATTGAATAACAGCAAATAAATTCAGACTGATGGAAGACTCCATCCATACCTACAAAAGCTTCAATTCCGAGAGAAGAAAGAAGATAAGACAACAATTCCAGATAGGAGAGCAAAAAACGCGGTAAAATGTCACGCAGACGTTGTTAGTAAACACATACAGGCTTACCGATTTGTATGTCCGTATCATGTGACCCATGGGATGGCGCACGGCTACCGTTATGCTGTCCCATATGTTGAAACACAGGGAAAATGGGTCCCAAATGCCAAAACATTCTTAGCAGAAGATGAAGAAACCCATTCTGATAATCCCCAGCAGTCATAATAGTTCGATTACCTGTCGTTCCTATTCAACAGAGACTGTGTGAGACGTGAAGCTGACGTAATATGGAATGCTCTTTAAAAGTTGACCTCGTTTTCTTACTATTTCAAGGCTTCATCATCTTTCCAGGTTTAAAACAACGTGAGCTATACATGATTCCTCATGCTACATGAGGATAAGGTCTAAAAATGAAGCCGTGAAAAAAAATGTAGTTCAAAACGATCATTAAGTTCCTTTAAAAAGTGAACATTATTGAGCGACCATTGCAGTTTTCCCCTTAGACTGCTGCGTTGCAGAATTTTCGTCTGCTGACAATAATTCACGTGCCGGTTATTATTTCTACATATTTTATGACTGCCAGCGTAACTATTTGTGTTCTAGGGTGTTCAGTCCATTCAAACACTGTCATATAATTCTTTGAGATAACAAAGTTTCACTTTTTTAATGGTGCTTTCACAATGTTATGTAGTGTCTTTAACTTAATTATTGCGAATGTGATATACACGGAGAATCATATTCGTATGCTGACATAAAGACACATTGATGCCCAGCGCCACCGGTACACCTCTGTTAGTAAAACACCTGGACGCGGGTTAAACGATATAACACAGTTTATATACGTTTTAAAATGGTAAATTATGACTCATCGCTTTGAGTTTAGAACTAAATGGTGCAGCCCACGGGGGATAAAGGGCAAACACGGGTTAAGAAACAACGACAGTGACAATGACCAAATAACATGAACACTATCATCGTTGAAGACCCTAACATTAACGATGAGGATGACGAAGATAACAATCATGATAACAACGATGACACAGGTAATACTAGTAATAACAACGATACTTGTGTTCATTGGCACTCTCGATATTGCAGTTTTACTCACGTGATCCAAATAAGAACTTTTTTTTTCATAATTCAACTTCGTTTTAACCTTAATTACTATGATGGATTTTCACAAAGCAAAAAGACGTTACCATCCAATACAACTTTATTTATGTTGGTGGTGTAATTTTAAGGGTTCTGTGACATATACTCCCTGGACAACCATTACCCCCCCCCCCCAATAACCACCCCTAGGATACCCCCTAAGACAATTATCCACCCCACAACAACAACCCCACCGACAAGTACCCCGGGACATCTACCCACCGGACATTTATTCTCGGACAACTACCCCTCGGACAATTATTCCTTGGATAAATACCCCCAACCAATCCCCCCCCCCCGCATAACTACCCTCTGAACAACTACCCCCGAACAACTATTTCAGTACAACTACCCGTCAGAGAAGTATCCTCCATACATATACCCCGGGACAACTACCCCCGGGACAAGCACCCCCGACATCTACCCACCGGATAACTACCCCCGGACAACTTCCCCTCGGACAAGTATCTCCAGGATAAATACCCCCGGACAACTACCCCCCGGAGGCAAGTTCCCCGGACAACTACCCCTTAGAGAAGTATACTCCAGACAAATATCCCCCGGACAATTATCCCCGGACAAGAACCGCACCTAACAAGTACCCTCCAGAGAAGCTGTACCCCCTACCCCCCCCCGGCAATTACCTTCTAGGGCAACTATCAGGACAACTACCCGGGTGTAGTTATTGGGGGTAATTGTCCAGGAGGTAGGTGTCCGAGTACGAATTTTGAGATAATTATGATCTCTGTTGTGTCAGCTTAATATTGTTTCATCTATCTTTTAATAACGTAGCTCTTAAAAAATGGGAAAAATAGTAAGTTCAATGAGCCCAATGAACGAATTTAAAAGATTCTTAATATCTTCTGTTATAATTGTTATTTCCATTTGAAATAAGAGACCAAAATTTTACAATGAACATGATTGTATCAATGGGCAGTTCAATATGTAATCCGTGTAAATGTAAATGGCGATTCTACAGCAGCATTGCACAAATTGTGACATTGATGATGAAAAATAAAGTTGTTCAAAACAATAATTGTGTGTGTGTGATTTGTACATGTTTCATAACTATGTTGTATTGTATTGTACTGTGCACGAGTTGTCTGTGAGGATTCCAAGCGCGAAAATCGCTAAAAAAAAATCCTTTAATCCCTTTATGATCACATTACTATTCATTGTTAAAGGCCGACTGTCAAGGGTCAACTCAACCACACACAGGATGTCAACTAGTCCTGGAATAGAGGCACATACATATTCACGTACATGGACTGTTGCATTGCCATAGTATACAGATTGTGGGAAGAAAACAAAATTAATATTGTATTTTTTTCCTCACTGTCGTAGCTGTTTCCATCGCATTATGGGTGTCATTATATAGTGTACCCTTTCTATGATTTTAGTCAAAAGAGGGCGTTTTTCATTCTGTCATGATAGTGGGCCTTTAAGGTGTGTGAGTGTCAATAGAGAGAAGTGATGACATCACACTGGTTCGGAAATTATGTTGGGGCAATGGCCAATTAAACCATAACTCAGTGTAAACGTACTAAAGCTCTCCTATTCTATTGGTAAAAACATAATCAGCCGCAACACGCTGCATCTGCTTTTACCATTTTCCACACATATTTCTGAACTACGAAACGTCACTCTTCCATACTTTATAGGGGAGAAAAAAATACACTTCCTGTACACTTTAATTAGAGTGGAGACATCATTTATCTTCACCCCGGAGGGGGGGGGGGCACGTATGAAAAAAAAACGCGTAATAAGGGTTGTTTTTCACGGTCGGGCGGTGTTCGCGCGTACAATGAAAAGGGTATCAAAATCGCCAAAATCATGGGGGGGGGAGGTATACATTTAACAGAAGGTTGACTTGAAAAGGGTATCTTTTCAAACTTGAATACTTGTTCAGGGTATTCTAAAGAAGGGTATTCTGAGATTGAAGGATAATTACTTGTTTAGGGTTCATTTTGAAAGTCCACACATGCGCATGACCTTGCAAAGACAGTGGCCCCCGGGATCTTCACCTACATTGGGGCTCAGAACCAAACACACGCATGCATCATCCTTCTGTTTCCTAGCATATTGCTTTGCTGACTTTTGACAGCAAAAAAATATGTTCAATATGCTGTAAAATGCAATTTTGAAGATCCAACGTTTTGGAAATTTCCTACGGCGGAAAGGAAGTAAACCACCATCGCACTGTACATTTTCCTTTTTTTCAATATAAGCAGCTGGGAGGCAAATTAAAGGCAAGGTTCACCCTGACATCAAGTTGGTTTTAATAAAAGCAGAACAATGAGAGAAACATATTAATGAAAGTTTGGCGAAAATCCACCAAAGAATAACAGAGTTATGAGGTTTCAAAGTTTTCAATTTGTGACGTCACATGCGAGCAGCTCACCATATGTCATGTGATATAAATTCCGTAAAAATGCCGTTTTCTCAAAAATTTGAAAATGATTTTACTTCTGCATTCAATATATTATCAGAAACATTATTTCATACATGCTTCTATGAAAATAAATCATTTAGTTATCGTGAACCATTAAAAAATGGCAATTCGTGGAATTAATATAGCTGCTCGCATGTGACGTCAACAAATTATAAAAATTTGAAACCTCATAACTCTGCTATTCTTTGGTGGATTTTCGCTAACTTTCATTAATATGTTTCTCTCATTTGTTTTTTATTAAAACCAACTTCATGTCAGGGTGAACCTTGCCTTTAACTGAAAAATAAGACAGGCTTAATTCGTGTGTTTTTTCGACTGTAATGCTCATCCCAGTTGTGCCCTTGTGACTCCACACACGTATGCTATCATTCCTCCTTTTAATCAAAGTACTCCTGGAAGTCCTATTTGGGAATGACTACAAAATGCTCCATTTCATTTTCATTATCTTCACTCGAATGTCAAATCCCGACCCTTTTACAGCTGACATTTCAGTTTGGCAAACAACCAGAAATTACACGAATGTTACATACTTGCAATATGTAACTTGGCGAAACGGAGCTCCGCCGAAGGCAGGGCCGACACCACAGGGGACATGGGGGTGGCCGCCTGTACTGTTTAAAAAAATGAAAATTGGGAGATTTTAAGTGTTGTAAAATTCCGCCCCCTTAGATTTTGGCAATTTAGCCGTAGACAACCCCCCTCTCCCACACACTTTTTGACTTTTGACTTCGCTTGTTGACCTTGACAAAAATCCATCGTCGACCCCCTAAGATTTTACCCTGGCGTCGCCTCTGCCATAAAAGACCGCGGTTCTAGAGCGAAAACTTTAGGGTGGCTACTGGGGGCTTCATTCGCGGCCAAATCCTTGGTCCAAAATTATTCTCGGTCATCCCAGCCGCCGAAAAGTCTCCAGCAGGGGAGGTGGGGGGGGGGGGAGGACGAAAAAATTTAATTCCAAAATCTGAGGTCCAAAATTTTTCTAGGTCATCCTAGTTGCCGAAAAATCTCTCAGCGTGGGGTTACAATTTTCAACACATACCAAAGGGGATGTTTATTAATATTTTTAATTCAATTTTTTTTTCGAGCGAGTTTTTTTTAGGGGGGGGGGGGCTTGAGCGATTTTTGGGGGCTTAAGCCCCCAAATCCTCCCGTAGAACCGCGCCTGTGCTTTATCAAGAAATCCTGATCCAAGTGAAAATGATGGGTCATTTCATGTCATAACGCAACAACGGTCAGTTGCCTACACCCCAATGTCTTGTCTCTTGTCTACAGTCGCCTTTTGATGCGTATCGGTGTTGCACAATACCACCACAGTCAGAAAACTATTTCTCTTTGTTTTTAACCTACACTGCTCACTTCAGTCTTGGGGACAGGCATTTCAGTTTTCCACAGCCACGACTGAGCCTTAGAGCATGGGTGTATGGGATGGGGTGGGAAGGGTTTACGATCCACCCAAAATTTCAAAAGGTCCACATTTTTTCCAAAGACATGTATTTCGAGGTCCATTTCACAATAATATAAATGAAAAAGCATTGATCCGGTACATTTTAATCGCATAACGTAGTTTTATTATGGAAAGGTCCAAAAGATTATGATCATGACTCACCTAAAAAATCCTTGATATTTCATATTTCAAACAGGTTCTGAAAATTGTGAAAATGTCCCCCAAAATTATGATCACAATCCACCCAGGAAAAAAAAATAATGGATACACCCCTGTGGTGTCTGGGTCTCACCATGGAAACATGTCGTTATTCTAAAGGTTTAAATACTACGCAGTTCGGGTTAACTTAGCCTATTTCATGTTCTGATTAACGAGCCCCTCAGGTATACTATAGAGATATGCATAATATGATATTTGTGTGTTCGGATTAACTTACATTCGGAATAACGCACAGCAAGCTTAACTATTACAAACAAGACTCGATCGTTCGTCACCATGCATAAAACATATTTGTGATTTTTGCGTGAAGATCAATAGACGTAATGTCAACTAACATTAACCACCTTTATACTATAAACAAATACTGTATTCATAAATTGTTCTTATCAATGAATATATAAAAATATCATTTAAATAACTTTGGAAAAAAATCTAAAACAAGAAATAGTTACAGACAACGTTGGCTTTCATTCCGAGATATCGCAATCTGGACTTCGACAACACAAAATAAATTAGTGAGAGAATTCGCTTTTTCCACAATTTGACAGCATATTTTATCACTGAGGACCAGATAAATCACGTCGACTTAGACGAAATTCAAGTTACAGTTTTGTATACAATTCTATGTTAGAGATGAAGAAACATGTATAGAGAAATGGATGCTGTCAAAAATAAGAAAAGCAGGAAGGGACTCTGGTGGGAATTTTATGATGCCTTTTCGGTCATGCTGACAGGCATAGATCAAAAGGTCAACCCATTAAGACCTTCAGGAATGACAGTTGGGGCTCTTCAACCTAGGCGAATGATTTAACAAATGTTTGCTCCCTTTAGGACTCGAAAATATGTTCGAGATAGGCGATATTCGATTAAAAAAATCGACTCAGAAGAAAACCTTCCCATTGAAAAATCACAGAACAAATTGGGAGTCAAAATATTCGACATACGCGATAATTCGACATGTCCGACGTCGAGTTAGAGGAGTCATCTGTAATTACATTGTATAATATAAACATGAATGGAACGACTCTTAGGGCGGAACCAGAAGACGTTTTAGGAAATTACAAGGAAGGTTTGCAGGTAAAGTGGTCATATTTTGTTTACGAAAATAATAACGCATCGTTTGCAGGAATAATCCACGAAAAACAAGCAATGCTTTTAA
>JZLH01S0273869.1:10880-24207 GCA_001188425.1 Eucidaris tribuloides
AGAGAAGATTGTGATGTAGCCCACAATTTAGAACACAATGCTCCCAGAATCAAGCATACTGTTTAAAGTTTCTGCTGTGAAAATTGTATAGTCATACATTCCCTCTCTGTTGTACAATTATTATCAGAAAACGCTGTGACAGGGAAATTGGTTGTGTAGCATTCTGCGATTGATTTCTATCAGGGCCGAATTAATTCAATACTGCATGGCAATTAATGCTTGTTTCTCCTCAAGTAAACAAATTAAAGAAATATCCTTCTAGCCTGAATATTCACTCTGTATAAAATGTTGGCGCATAATGTGTATCAACTCATTTGTTCTTGAGACATTCGTTTTGTTTCTTATAATCATGTCATTGCCCTTTAAAAGACAAAAACAGAATTTTTTAATGTTAAGTTATGTTCATTGTTTTGTCATTATAGGCAAACGCTCTGCAGACGCGGTTGACCACCCTGATGATGAGATGGGTAATTATAACGTTGCATTATACTACGCTCTGTGTAGAGTAATTACAGTGCTAACTCTTGAATCCCACTTGAGCCCTATAAACTTAAATTATATTATATTAATTTAGCAATTTATTGAAAACATGTTTCGTAAATCGTTCGATTGTGTTGCATAAGTGACAATTTTGTCACAATTACCTAGGTACATGTATTTTTGAAACCTACCCGAGCGAGGATCCATCCACAAAATACTCACCAAATCCCCCCCCCCCCCAAATTGGGTATTTTGATACGCCAAACGCTTTTTAAAAACTACCCCAAATCCGCGTTTTCGTGTGCATTTATACATTTATACATGAGTGCCCCCACTCCGGAGTCGACCTGACACGTAGACTAAACAACAGTTGATATTTTGTGCATGTTCATATTCTAGACAATAATACTCAACTTCAAATTTCACAGACACGATTCACGATTATAGCCGAAGGGCAAAAGTGAGGTTTTGGGAGGGTCTGCACAAGAGATCTTGTACCTTTAATCAGTCTAATATAATGGATTTCGACTTGTCGGCTGGTCGTATTGACCAGCCGACAGGTCGAAATTGATGTGAAATATTGATTCGTTTGGACCAGAATACTCAGTCGGACACATTTTTATCAATACATGTATAACGAGTCCTTTTAAGAGTTTATTTTCAAATTTATTGTTTCATTTTAAGTTTGTACCTTAAAAGTTGGACTTATGCACTGTTTTTTGTTGGAGAGTTTTCCATTCGAACCAAGCCCTTAATTTGTTTATGAGATAAGTCTGCTGGGTTGACCGGGAAAAAATTTGGACCTAGGATTTGGCCGCGGATGAACACCCACTTTTGGCTTTGCCCCCCCCCGCCCCCATACAGGCAGCCGTTACGCCGCTGAATACATCTTGGTCTAAAAACAATCTACTGTGGACTTGCACACTTTTATCCATTACTCGGTCAAAATATAAAAAATAAAGATTATCTCCGCATTGTACCTGTTTAAAATCAGGCCCGGGGAGGGGGGGGGGGGCGACACTGTCATTTCAATGTGTACATTGCGCGTGTGAAAAAAACCGCGTGAAAAGCGTTGTTTTTCACGGTCGAGCGATGTACGCACGTACAGTGAAAAGGGTATCAAAATTTGCCAAAATCAGGGGAAAAGGGTATAATTTTAACACAAGACTTGAGTACTTGTTTAGCGATATTATAAATAAGGTTGACTATAAAAGAGTATCTTTTCAGACTTGAATACTTGTTTAGGGTATTCTGAGATCGAATGACGATTACTTGTTTAGGGTCCATTTTGAAAGTCCATACAAGCGTATGGTGTACAAATTCTAATGAAAGTGCCCCCCCCCCCCGCGGGAAATCAATATAGTATATCGTTAAACTAAAGCAAAATTTGTTTATGTAAATGTGACATAGTTATGTCAGAGTTAAGATCCTGGATATTTGATGCAATGTTCATTGTTTAATCAGGGATAACCTGGTTGGTTAGTGTCGCTGCCCGGAAAGCAGTAGATGACAGGTTCGAGTCCCATTTTTCCTTCTTTCTGGCATGTTTGTTAAAATTATAGATCAGCAGTTGCGATCTTAAAAATACAGAGATATGAATAAAGCTATGAATAAAGCCATTACGTCACATTTCACCTCTCTGAATAATCCTTCATTCATTTGAATTAACTTCTTTTGGTATATTGTTCAAAAACGTTTTTACTTCTTTTATTAAACCATTACTTTCATTCCAGTCAATGAAGAAAGACATGGAGTATGCAAGTGCTGCCATAGAGTTTGGTTCAACAAGCTGCACACAAAACCCGTGTGCAGATGTAAGTGTTACTGATGCAATGACATGATGCTGTTATCATGAATTTGAATTGAATTACATTGAATTGAAGTATTTATTGTCCATTGAAATGAAAATTCGTTGTTCACTGACGTAACAAATCACATGACATGATAACAACGCAAATTACATGTACCAACAATCAGGGTTACATAGGCCTACAAAATGCCTGGTTACATAAATTGAATAAAGATTGGATGATACTGTTAATACTGACGCGCATGAGGCTCAATAAACAGCGTGTCCCAGAAAAAAATGTCCCTCTGTCTGATAGACTGCTAAATTAATCCAAAATCATGTGTCATTCTGAAGTCAGTGTTCAGATTTAGACAGCCTATTTTATTTTTTAACTCAAGTGACAATTTCAGTGGTCTTGCTTTCATTGGTTTTTGAATTCACAGTCTCTTATGATTGTAACAGCATGTGAGTGAATAACTAAAGGGTGTGCTCGCTAGTTAATGAATTACCTTTATACATGCCTCCGAGTATTTGATTCTCCTGCGGTAAAGTAACGTAATTCTTCACGCGTTACATTTATGACATGTTTGTACAGACCCCCTCATATTCTTGATTTACAACCTTTGTTAGGCCCTATGTCACTTGGGTCCCCCTCTCACATAATTATGTTCAATATTTTTTTCTCAGCATTGGAAATTTCTGTGATATGTATTATTTCTTATTTCTTCCTGTTTCAGATTCCGGTTAATCTTCCAACACGACGAAGGTAGTGCAAAGTACAACTTCAGAAGAGACCAACAAGACCAACGTTATTTTGTCAAATTTTGAATCGTAATTTTTCTTTTTTTATTTCTTTATTTCTCTCTCCCCCGTTCTTCCTTCCTTTCTTTCCTTTCTTTATAAACTTAAGTTGGTAAAGATGGCATATCGCCGTTAGGTGATTCACTTTGTTATACATTAGCAATTGTACATGTACTTGTGGTATCTAGTTTGCACGTTTTGTCAGTTACCCCACAATGTGAAAGCAATAAAGCATCTATTAAAGCACTGCATGAACAGTTTCACTGAGTAGTTTGTTAAAAACAAGGTAGTAGTAACAACTAAGTCAGTAGGCAGCAGGAAATATTTTTACATTTCAAGAGATGAGATGAGATGAGATTGAGAATTGGCATCTATACAATGCAACACTATACATGTAGAAACACACATATTCATACAATTTTAAAAAATTGGGGGAAAAATGGTCATATACAGTTATGTAATTTTTATCAGAGTTGTATGAATCTGAGAATTCTGAATGATAGAGACCCAAGTATAACTATCTTAATACTTAGACATTTGCAAATTGATACCGCGTACTGTGCCATTAATGCACACGTCCTAATTCCTGTGTTTGAGAAAATTATCCACACATATTCACAATGAAAAAAAAATCGTGTCATAATTATCACCAACCACTCGGGACTGTGCATTTGCAAGGTAAACGGAGCAAAATGGTAATCGAGATTCCCTCTTTCAAACCCTGTTGTCTAATAATCATGTTGATTGTCGTTAATAATAACAAAGCAAGTAATAATCTGATATACAACCTCATTACACTTTATGCCACAGTAGTAGAAATTTTTATTGTATTTCTTCTTGTGTTGTGTGTGTGTGTGTGTGTCCCGGTGTGTGTGTGTGTGTGTGTGGTGTGTGTGTGTTGGTGGTGTGTGTGTGTGTGTGTGTGTGGTGTGTGTGTGTCCCGTGTGTGTGTGCGCGTGTTTGTGTGTTTGTGTGTTTGTGGTGGTGTGTGTATGTATGTGTGTGTGTTATGTGGTGTGTTGTGTGTGTGTGTGTGTGTGTGTGTGTGTGTGTGTGGTTGTGTGTGTGTGGGTGTGTGTATGTGTGTGTAATTTCACCTGCTACAATTTGCGTCAATCACCGGCCGATTTTCGGCAAGACAGTACATAGAAAAAAGTGGTGTGCAATATACTATGTATAACAACAAAAACACAAGAAAAACACACATACACAGACAAAAATAATGAAGAAGAATGCTTCGGCGAGATAAGAAGTAAACCAAAAATTGGAAAAAAATAACACCGTAAAATAGGAAAAATACTGAAAATAATCGGGCATAAAGCCCTGAAAAATGAAAGGTTTGTGGTCACACTTGAATATCAGTAGCCATGGCGTAGCAAAAACTGGAAAAATCCGTTTCTGAATTGGTTGAGCAAAACACGTCTGATCATGGCCAGACGTATTTTAATATTGACCGTTCAAAGTAAAAAAAATGATGCAAGAAAGATGGAAATGGCGTATATCGTTACTTTGGATACGTGCACATCCCATCTATCTTGCTCATCGCTTTTACTTTGTATAGTTAGTATTGAAACCCGTCTGGCTATGATCAGACGTATGTTTGCACGTCCGATTCAGAGAGGGATTTCGTGTTTTATTTTCCATTTTTATCACAACATGGTCACTACTGACAAATGTGACCACTGACTGTTCCTTAGTTTATGGCGTTACTTTATTCAACTCAATTCTTTAAAGAGATAGATAGATAGATATATAGATGGATAAATAGATAGATGGATAGATAGATAAATAGATAGGCAGATAGATAGATAAATAGATAGATAGATAGATAGATAGATAGATAGATAGATGTAAATATAATTCAAATATGGATATAGACATACATAAACCTAAAAGGGGAAAAGGGGAAATATAAACATATATAAGCATATAATAAACATATATATTGTAGCATAACAAATATAAAAGTGTGTCCCGTTAAGAAATCCCTTTTATTGTACCACAGAATGATTATCAAACTCAAGAACAATTTTCTTTTCAGGATTTCTAAGAGCCCATTTGATTTGGGGTTCTGGCAAAATTCCATCAGGCTCACATCGGTGTTTTCCAATACACGCCATGCTATGTAATGGTATTGATTTTTGGTCTATCCTTAGTTCACTAAAAGGAATAAGTACTCCACAATGCACCAAACTTTATTCATTATTGCACAATAAATTTCCCCTGTGTTGTTATTGTTGCTAAGATTTAGTTACTATTATAGCACGATATTTTCCAATTTGTTGGTCAGATAAAACTCAAGAATGTTTGATCTAGGTTAGCATTGCCTACATACACCGATATATCGTAACGTCAGAGGGTACAACCGTGCCTGTCCTGTGCACACATTCTAGCTTGTATTCGTGTAACAGAGCAGTCACATCCATTCTTTAACTTTCACGAATATCATCCAATGCCTCAGCCAAGGCTGAGATAGACAACCTGGCACGAGATGGTTCCTGTCCTTTTACATCTGATTCAGGCATGTCAACGTCTTTTAATTATTCTACAACTTCTTACTCTTCATCATTCTATGTCGGTATCATACCTACTGGCTGACTAGCCTCAGGTTCAAAATGCTGTCTAAGCATGTTAAGATGACACGACATCTATTAATTTCTCCTGAATGGTGTACTGATCATACAATTGACACGATTTTTTGACACAGTTTAGCTCTCTTTTAAACTTAACTCATATTGCAACGGTTACAACACAGGTCACCAGAATTGAAACTGCACGCCTAGCATTCTTTTATATATTTTTTCATGGGTTCCTGAGACGTTTTTAGATGTTCTATAGCCACTTCACAAGCTACAGACTTTACAGAATGGTAACTTGTAAATCACTGTGGTTGTAATGTATTTGGTATATTACACATAATTATGACCAACATTTTATTTCAATTTCTCTCCCAAGAGTCCTCAAAGAACATGACAGTATACTGTTGTTAAACAGTCCAAACCCTTCACCCCATAACCCCAACTGTTCGGTTACTCTTTGCAGCTAACTGAATTTGTCTCTTAATAAAAGTTACCTTTTAAATCTGCAGATGATGGTGTCAGCCTACTCACACAAAAGTGAAAATGAAGTACATTTTCCAGTACATTTCTTACAAATATTTAATGGATATTGGCCACAAAAACACCCACTAAAATACTTGCACAACTATTATAAGGAAAGTGTGGTGGCAATCGGTCAAACATATCAATATTTCTGACCCTACCTCTCAGTATCAGAACGACATTTCGCGATGCTCCCTAAGTTCATTACCGATTCCCGGAAAGTTTTATTTGTCGCCAAGTAAATACATCCATTCCACCAATTGTTACAAACCGTCAAAATACTGGCTGCAAGATAGAGCCACTTTGGGGTTGATCCACCGTTGAAAGTTTCATTGGCTCGGATAGCTGCCATAGGAAGCCAGGCCAGGTGTGATGTCAACGTCAAGATAAGCACGGATCTTATTCCAGCCATGTTGATTCTCCCGGGTCTATGCTGTTGGTCGTCTTTACGGCACACACGTAACTGTAAAGCTCTAATTCTCTTCGATTGCTTTACTGCAATGAAGAATGTGCGTCCATAGTACGTAGTGATGAGGGCTGGGACTGCATATACTACAGCCAAGGTCACCGAGTAAAGTGGTGGTTTGATACTTGCTATCTTATTTTGACAGAATTCTTTCACACTTTCCCGAAAAGGTAGGTCTGGGTTGTAATAGATTACACTAAATGCGAGCACTGGTGTAATCAGAAGAGCCCCTGCGACACTTTTAGATTTCATGGAGTGCATCAGCTGCAAGTATTGATATGGCCACCTGATGCGAATGAACCGATCAGCGTTTCCAGCGCACAGGAGTAGAAAAGTAAAATAATGAAGGGTGTTTGCGGAGATTGTCAAAGACTGACACACAACGTTGGTACCATGCCAGTGAAATCGAAGAGAAGAAAGAAGCCGCATCACAACCCACAGCGTCCCGGTGACAGTATCGACAACGGCGAGTAACTGACAAAGTAATCGCATTGAACCTTCGAATCCGCAATTCTCTCTTCGCAGGACAAGTAACACCACACCATTGCAAACCAGTACTAAAACCTGGAGGATTACCGTAAGATTGTGGCGTCTATTATATTGTTATCTGTGGTTTGTTTACTATGAAGTTCTTTGACGAGTGATAAAGTTTCATTTGTCGACGATGGAAATCCAGTTTGATTCATGACGTACAAAATAAACAAGCCAACCAGTTTTCCTTTGATAGATCTTGATTTGACTTTGAGAACCCAGTTGAAGAAACTCTTTATAAACAAAAGCTAATAATAAGTAATAATTATTCAGCCTAAAACGGATTATAGTTGCTTAATACGTTTGACCTCTATTACGATCTAGGCTGAATCTACAAACGTATAAAACAACGTGTATTTGACTGTACTTATTACAAGTCTCGACACACGTTACTTGAAATTGGATTCTAAATGTCTCGGATGGCTATCGGCACATCGCCAGTTTAGCTGCTGATGCTTAAGAAATCACACACACCAAAAAAATCACGCAGTTTGAGTAATTCCGCGCATCTAAGTTTTTTTTTTATATATTCTTTGATGCCAAAATAGTAAGAAAATATGAACGTGAGAATTGTCAGAAAATTACAACCAGTAGACAGAAAAATAACTTCGTAAGAATAAATCCAACAGGATCTACAAAATTTGGAAACTTGGGATCGACTAAATTGCGAGGGCTGATAGGCTATACCCTGATTGATATCACATTGGTGCGCAAACAATCGCTGTAACTGGTAGGTGGATTGTGGCTTTGAATAATCACTTGGAGAAATTCATTGTCCCTGTATAGCAGACATCAAAGTCAGACTTGACAGGGCATATAGAATTTGGTCTTCATTCACGTCTTTCAGGATCGAATATTAACATCCGGGTAATCTACTGCAATATGTCAAGACGGGTGTCTAAAGCCACATTCAGACAGAAAAAGGTGTAGCTGCGGCGGCTCTGAGCGGTCTTGAAACCTTCCGATGACCCCCTTCAGATAGCACAGAAATTCGCGTAGCAGCTACGCCTTTTCGGCCGTCTTAAACCATTCACACAGAACAAAAAAGGTGGAGGTCATATTCGCCTTGCGAGCCGGAACAGGAAGTGTATATTTGTGACGGCGCGATGTCCTTTGTTTTCGGCGGATGTTGGTGAACTTTGCATGCATCACTGCGCAACGAGTAGCAGAGACGGCTTAACTCATTCAGACAGAGGTGAAGCGTATCAGCTACTCCTTTTCGCCGGCTCTGAAACACCTCCGGAGTGTTTCAGAGCGGGCTACTTAATACTCACTCCTTTTCGCCGGCTTAAACCATTCAGACAGAAGTGGAGGAGTAGCAGAGCCGGCTCAGAGCGGCGAATTTGGGCTGTCTGAAGGGGTTTATATACTCGTGTTTCAGTGGATGCACAATATATTGGGGCGGATCTAGGACATTACAAAGGAGTGCTGCATCACCACATATATAAGATTTAAGAGCAGATAGCTGTTTTTTTATTCATGTACTTTTGGTACAACTTTCCTTCAAAACCCAAATCCGCCACCTTTCTAACGATAGACTGGAAGTGGCAGAGATTTCAAAAGCATCACCTGAACATTTGAATAATTAAAGTAGGCCATGTGACAAGTTCATTAAAATCAAATTGTACGAGCAACAGCATCACCACGAGGTAGGAAAAAAGGCAACATGGCAAAAAATATTCCACAAAACAATATTGCGACTTTTAATCGTTTTAGGGACTATGCTATGCGAATTACTGAGGCATAAATTGAGAAAATGAACAACTGGCTAAACTTGCTATCTAGACCGGTGGAAACTCAATTTGCACCGATTGTTTGAACGTGTAGGCCCGCATATGATACACTACAAGTTATGTTGTTTTGTCATCCATGTGTACATTCATGTATAATGTTAAGTGCGCATAAAATGATTTTAAAAAAATGTAACAGGCATATTATGGCATATTATTTAAACAGAAAAGACAATGTTGAAAATTTGATTCATATTACATTTGTGTAGTTATTCTTGTAATAATTATTTGTGATCAACATAACAGCGTTTCACCACTGATTTCGTCAGAATCTTAATTTTTATGTTTTGGGGTTATTTCTTTTAGGGGGGATTGACACAATATCTCAAAATGACTTTAGTTTTTGTTGTATATATATTAACTTATTGGCATTTTAGGAATATATCATTTACAAAAAACTTACGTCATTATAATATAAACTTTAATTGGATACCCACCCAAATTTCCAATTGCATAAGTAAGTGTAGAATATGTGATTAATCGCATTGCGTGGATCAATTTCTTGTATCTATGATTTCCAGCATTCGGTTGTGAACTTCATATTTGCAAAATATAACCTGTGACACATCATCGGATATGTATAATGTTGTATACATACTTTTAGTTGATATCAGAATAAAACATGATTTTTAATTCATAGTTTATGTTTAAAATCATTAATCAGGCACAATTAATGTTTTGACACCAGCCCTCAGCCCCCTCCCCCGGAAACAGAATACCCTCATGTGACCTGACCACGACTTGACAGAGGGTTTATGTATTCAATTGCATATGAAATGGAAATTAAGAATGAACAAAATTATTTCATTTATTTCCGAAGTAACTGCAATAAAAAAAAAGATATTAGATAAAAAAATACTGAAGGAACATTGAATTATATATCAAAATGCAACACTCGAAAATAACAGTTTGATAATTTTCTTCAGGTAAACTACCTTAGGGCCTATATGGGGCA
The DNA here is from genome assembly GCA_001188425.1 of Eucidaris tribuloides. Classification (NCBI taxonomy): domain Eukaryota; kingdom Metazoa; phylum Echinodermata; class Echinoidea; order Cidaroida; family Cidaridae; genus Eucidaris; species Eucidaris tribuloides. The sequence continues at coordinate 20,794 of JZLH01S0273869.1, forward strand.
TACTGTCCCTCCCCCCCCCCCTCCCCGGGAGGACCGGGGGGGGGGTACTCAGATTTGGTTCCGACGGGGGTGTGCCGCTGAAGTCGAAAAACCCGACCCTTTTTTTAAGGGTAATTTTGGCGGGAAAGGTGTTAAGGTTATCCGAGCTATACCTCATCAGAAAGAGCAGACTCTGATCTTTCTGATGAGGTATAATTTGGATAACCTAAACACCGTATTAACCCTTTGGATGCTATAATGTAAAATATAGTCGAAAATCGCCTGGGGTACCCCGTAAAATCTCGGGGTCCCCCCCCCCGAGATTTTTCATTAATTAATATAAAAAAAACGAAAGACATTCAGAATCTGATATTAGTGTGATGTGACCTTTGGGCATAAAGCTTTAAAATAAAAAAGAAATCCCCCAAAATAAACTTGGGCTTTAAAGTTTTTTATTAAGAGAAATGGCATTTTTGTGCATTTTAGCGATGAAATAGGCGAAAATATCTAGTGTAAATCGTAAAATTTCAAAATCATGACACATGTTTAAGGATTTTCCCCAAAAAAACCATACCCATGTTTAAGGATTTTTTGCGAAAAAGTCACCTATTATGATTATAGAGCGTCACACTCCCGTTTACCTTACTAGGCAAGTATACCCCACCCCCGGGATTGTTCCCCGGGGGTTCGAGGTCTCTCACCGACTGTAGTGACTGGTACCCATTGTCTAAGCACCTCAAAATCGACAAACGTCGTGAGGCTAGGAACCAAATTTCACCCCTCCCCCCAATGGCGTAAAACAACATAAAAAGTGCCCTCGGCGAAACTGGTGTAAAGCAATGAAAAGACGTATACCCCAAATGGCGTAAGTGACGAATAACGACGGAAATGCAGTCCTAAAATTTATAATGGTATAAAATTTACTGCGTAGGGCCTATATTATGGTATAGGACTTAAAACAATTATGGCTAAAATGGCGAACAAGAAGAAAACGAGAAGACGTTCACAAAACGTCGAAAATGGTGTGTAAAGCCCCACCCCAAATTCACTTTTGTTAACTCTTTACATGCTGAATTTATTCTGAGGGGATGATAATGACAATAGCTCTTTCCCATTTTCTTTGAATTTTGCTTTTCTTATTGCAGCATTTGAAATGGGTAATTTTTCTACAGATGTTACTTGAGCACACTAGCTATTCTTTGTGCTGTACAAAGGGGAAGGAGAAAAGTACTTATTACGATTGTTCAATTTATTGTACGATTGTGCACAGATGCAACATAACACGCAAAGGGTTAAAAACGTCTAAGTATTATACTGAAAAGTGTGGAAATACACCCCCCCCCTCAAAAAAAGTTGAAGACTGTAGGCTTAAAAATCCCCTTTTTGTAAAAGACACCGCTGATGCGTGCCGTAGATTGGAAATTTGACATTTTTTTCATATTTTGGGTGGGACACGCATGGCCGCACGGATAGGACTATATACCACTAAACATGTATGTCAGAGAATGACCGGGAAGCGGGACTTGTGACACTGGTCCCTTGTCGAATTAAGTTCGCTACTTGATTTAATTTGCTGATTTTGGTGAGGAAAACTTTATTTTCACGACTGGCCTATACAAATATTGAACAGTATTACACTCACGCGATTCATAGTGATTATAGGCAGCAGGGGCGTCGATCCATCTTTCGGAATGAAGGGCACAACATTTTAGGCGAGCTCCGCGTGGACTATAAAAACTTTCCGAAAAATTGAAAATTGTGTATGTTTATTGGTATTTTTAAGTTACGTTAATACATTTGTAGCGACTGCCTTGCACTGCTTTTGTGACATATGTTTGCATTAATACGCTGTATGAAATTTTCAATTTGTCAAAATTGGGGAAAAACAATGTTTGCCCCTAATATTTTTATGTGGGAACCCCACCTGTCCCCGCCCCCCAGGATCGACGCCTCTGGATTACAGTATGACTGTCATCGTGGATCACTCCGTCCGGATCGGATCCCCAGAACCTCCCTCCCCCCGTCCTCCCTAGCGTCCGTGAAAGTTTGCCATGCAACATTTACAGATTCAATGAATCTGAAACCATATGACAATGTTAATGACAACCAAAGATACAAAATAAAACGGGACAAACTAATTTACGGGATAAAATCCAAGACATATAAAACAACAACAATATTAGGCCTATCTGCAGAAGAATCGCCCGCCACATGGACAAAGCGGCATCTCAGATCGACGACTGGGGCACAAGACTAACGCATGCAGACAAGGGGTATTTCCCTTTCCCCCTTTCCATAATTCTGTGGGATAGGCCTACAGTGGTCTCCGATTAATGGGGTAACATTTAAAGGGGTACTCCTGTTAAATGGGTAAAATTTGGCCAAACCTTTCTTATGTTTCTTATTGAAATTTGCTCCACTTACTAGGGTACTCCTGTTAAATGGGTGAAAATGCCTCGCAAATGCATACCCAATTAAGCGGAGACCACTACAACGTACGTGTACTTATACCCTATATATACAGGGTGGCCCAGAAAGAATGCTACGAGTATGATCGCTAATTTCTTCATCATTATCGGCAAAATGCCATTTATTTTTAATTCGTTGGTTAGAACATTCTTTTTCCAATAAAATGATACCAAGATCATTTATTTTGAGTAAGGCGTTTTGATTCTAGGGCCATTTTCCCGAGGGCAAGCAATCCCAAATTGCCAATTTTCACACCAGCGCTCGGTCATCGGAATGCCGAATATGTTGCCCTCCTCACTTGCCATACCGGACAAACCGGATGACAATGAAACATAGCTCGCATCGTCTTCCTTAGAACGCGAGGGCATTCCAGCCCTTGTCCGGTATGGCAAGCTGAGAGGCAACCCCTATCTCAGCGTTCCGATGACACGCCGCTGTGTCAAAATTGGGCAATCTGGAACATTGGCTCCGAAAAATGGCCCTAGAATCAAAACGCCTTACTCAAAATCAATGATCTTGGTATCATGTTATTGGAAAAAGAATGTTCTAACCAACGAAATAAAAATTAATGACATTTTACCGATAATGATGAAGAAATTAGCGATCATACTCGTAGCATTCTTTCGGGGCCACCCTGTATAGGCCTACCAGCAAACTTGTCGAGTGCCCTTCCGTATACCGGGAGAGGACTTCGTCGGGGAGGGATTTACGATAACAAACATGACGATCAATGCACTATAAACCTGTAAGATGTGTGGAAATGGATACCGGAATACTGGAGCCAGATTTTGTTTTCGCGCGAAGCGCGATTCAAGCTTTGCTCTTCCATTAACACTAAGGGAGATAGGTAGGCCTAACGTTCGGGAAAGTGGTAAAATAATTATTTGAGAGAGATGACTGAACTTTCCAAAGCTATTAAACAGCTAGAGTCTTGTATTGATGATGTCAAAGTATGGATGGATTGCA
>JZLH01S0273925.1:6448-17991 GCA_001188425.1 Eucidaris tribuloides
GTTATCTGATGCGACCGCGCGACGTTTCTCCATTGTTGATGATCACGCCTCTCTGGTGGATGCGCGAATCTGAAACTGCGGAATCTTTCATTCTAAAAATAATTCATACAAATGTTAACATACTTATTACTTACAGAAGTTACATGTAGATAGACCTACCGGTATTCATAGTTTTCGTTCTTTTGCAGTTAACCATTGCGTGCCGAATGTTGCATCTGTGCACTATCGTACAATTAAATTAACAATTTATAATAATTATTTTTCTCCTTCACCGTTCGTTTCAGGAGACATATAAAAGCTTGTGTGCTTAAGTAACATCTATAGAAAAATCATTATTTTTCAATACTGTGACGAGGAAAGCAAAATTCAAAGAAAACTCGAAAAGAACAATTGTCATTATTATCCTCTCAGAATAAATTCAGCGTGTAAAGAGTTAAACGTAAGAAAATTTGTGGAGCCAGTTAATGATTCATTATTTTTGTTGCTATGGTGGTGGTGGTGGAGGAGGTTAGGTGATGATGATGCAGGGTCATGGTGGTGGTAGTGATGATGATGATGATGATGATGATGATGATAATGATGATTGTGATGATGATGATGATGATGATGATGATGATGAGATGATGATGATGATGATGATGATGATAATGATGATTGTGATGATGATGATGATGATGATGATGATGATGAGAGCGATGTGATTTTTTTTTCATTACCGGTAAGAAGAGTACAAGGGAAAACATGAAAGAAGAAAGAAAACATTGATAATGTTTAATGGTAAAGAGAAGCGAGGACAAATAAGGAAAAGGAAGGTGAAGTAGGAGGTGGAGAAGGAGGATGTGGAGGAGGAGAAGAAGAAGAAGGAGAAAAAGAAGAAGAAGAAGAAGAAGAAGAAGAAGAAGAAGAAGAAGAAGAAGAAGAAGAAGTAGTAGTAGTAGTAGTAGTAGTACTAGTAGTAAAAGGAGGAGAAGAAGAAGAAGAAGAAGAAGAAGAAGAAGAAGAAGAAGAAGAAGAAGAAGAAGAAGGAGAAGAAGAAGAAGAAGTGGATGGTGCTGAGAATGAGTATCAGGAGCAGGATCAGAAAAAGCAGAGAGGAAGATGAAGAGGTAATATAACAGTGGAAGAAGTACAGTGGAGAAATTTTTGGTATCTTTGGTATAAGATTTTTACACGCACCACCAACGTAACTTTCGTTACTGAAAACGACGTATAAAATCGTCGAACGTACTTACTGTATAAACTTTCCCTATTGTAAAATAACTCAATCAAACTATCAAATTTGAATAACGAAATGAACACCAGCACTGGATTTACTTGTTAAAAACAACATAAGGAGCGAACAATTATCCTAAGACCCAAATTATTATACGTTTTTCGATATCACAAGGGTAAACCAGAGTACAATGGAATACTATAATTTTTTTAATAACCATGATAACTATATTCTTTTCCTATGTGTAAATCATGAATAATTGTTTAAAATATTGTGGTGTTCATAAAATTGTCAAGCACAACTCATTTCTCAAATAATTATTATAAGACCTACCTCGTTCTTGCGGTGTGCGAGGTCAGAACAGGATGGATCTGAGGTCTGAGAATTGTTCCCCACACCAGAGACTCCGGGTCCTTGCGAAATAGGAGAAATTCGAGGGCGTTTCTTTGCCATCTTATCAATCAAATTATCCTAATTATATAATTTATTTCAAAAGATATGATAGCAAATATTTCTAATGATATAATCGGAAGATAATCATGATACGTTATAATTAGGAAAGCGATCGATATGATATGAAATTATAAAACTATTCACGTTGTCATTGGATGCGCATGGCGTTAGTCACTTGCGCGTGCATGACGTTATAATGTGAGGCGCGTGTATGCGCGTTATACGAAGTGCGCGCGCATATCCCTTTTTATCATCCTAGCGCGCCATCCGTGGTGGTGGTGGTGTGTGTGTGGTTGGGGGGGGGGGCGGCTGACAAATCTACAAGTGACTGATCTTCCATTATACAAGACACCGTATTAGACTGGGGCATGTAACTAATGTAAGAGCTGTATCACAGATATTACAAAGACTACAATATAACAGTGCATATTATGAAAACGTTTACAAAATGTTCTATTTAAAGAGAAGCTGAGCTACATGATCCTACAAAGAGTACATGCTACTAATACTAGTACTGATAATATCAGGTCTAAAATGAACCCCTTGAAAAGTTGCAGTCCAAATGATCATTTGTGTTTCAAAAAAGTGAATATTAATAAGCATCTATTCCAATTTTCATATACTGCTGTATGAGTTTTGGGCCATGACATAAAGTCATGCGTTAATTTTGTCTATATATATTCATGTTGATGAGTATTTTTAGCAATATTAAAATATTTGCTACATTGCTTCATTTTCATTGAGAAAAGTTTTGTTTTGGTCCGATTTTATTTTTTTTTTTGGGGGGGGGTGACATTTTTGAGGGCTCAAACCCCCCCCCCCTCCCCCGCCCGTAGAACCGCGCGTGCATGGCAAAAATTGTTTTAAAGGTAAATGACATGATTGGGGGTAGTCCTCAACTTGGGCTGAAACTATTCAAGAATCAAGTAAACTATGCAAGGATTCTCCTGTGGAAATCTTGCAGTAAACGTTGACTCATTCTAAATTAACTAACGTCAATATCCCTCCTGGCAGGCAAAACTAATGTGTGTCTCTCTATGGGTCCTATTTTTATCGTGCCCCGATAGAATTACTATTTATGCTTAATTCTATCTAAGTAAACAAATTAGACAGACAAATCCTTCCAGCTGGGAAATCCACTCCAGCTGGTGTATAGTTGGTATATATTTCAACTCATTTGGTTCTTGAGGTATTTTCAAGTGTTCCCAATCATGTCCCTAACCTTTAATGATTTGCACACCCTAAAATGAGCTTATCATACTTATAGAGCAAAAAAGCTAAAGTTATTCAAAGTGATGTACAGATTCACATAAAAATTTACTTCTCATAAAAGTTTTAAGGCTCAAAAATCAGGTTTCGTGAAAACGAGGACTGATGAAATTCAAATGGAATGCATTGTAGTGACGATGCTCACTGAATTCGAATTTTCAAAACTGTTAAGCTAAGTGACTGCCAGACCTGAATCGTGTATCATTTTATGAAAACTGAATAGCTGTTGATAAAAGCTTACAAGGTCAAAAAAATACACCGTTAAACAATTCGACGATTTTCAAACAATTGGTTTGACTCTACCAAATTTAAACTCAGTGGGTAAGCTACATCCAGAGTCAGAAACGTAGGGCTATAACTTGAGCATTGTCCCAATTTCAAATGATTTATCCTTAGTATTTACCAAAACCTTTAGAAGATATCCCTGACACGTTGTGCACTTTTATTCAGTTGAAAACACCTGATCTGAGCAACAAAAATGGGTGGATGTGCAAATCAAGGAAACATCATTTAAGTATTTGAGGCATGTACATGGGATTTCCTAACTTTAACATAATGCTTTACATTGATTTCCAGGCATCAATATCTAGCTGTTCTTTCCAAGGGTAAGCGATGGGTATAAAGCAGATAATCTTTGACCCGTCCCTTCCTGGAACGCTCTGTCGACATTCATGAAGAAGACGAGGAAGGGAAGGGAGCTGGGTGGGGAGGAGGTCACTATTTAGTTAAAGGGGTAATACGAAGGATTCGGATTTCTTTCGATTTGACAAGAAATTGATAATGCTGAATCACGCGGCTACCGCAGACCGGAGTACGCACAGACCTGCGGGCAGGGTCGCCTTATAACCTCACCAGGGAAATGCCACAGATCATATACCTCGATGACCCGGGGGGGGGGGGTGGTCGATTTTTTTTGCCCTTGAAAAATGACTATGATACGAGGTCGTAAACTTTTTGCTGTATTCAATTTCCAGTTGACCTAATAGATCTTTCGGAAACAGCGTTATACGAAGTTGTACACCATCATCAGATCATAGTATCAATATAAACTTTAATCATAGCAAGGATACGAGTTATTGGACAGCATGCAGGGTGACGATGTTGAGGCACTTCGTATATCAAGCTTAGGAATTTATTTATATTCTTGAATGTTACTGATCATAAAGTGTCACTTTACGTATTATCATTCACATTAGCATTATCCAAGTGGGAAATGCTACGGTAAAACCAAGACAGATTGTTGTCATATGTACAAACATAACTTATCATTCTGGTTACAAAAACAGGTGTATTATGTACTTCAATATTTTTAAAACATGAAATTATTTACTGTTTTTGAATATAAAGGGAGCAAAATCAATTTAATTTCAGTTACAAAACAAACGTCCAAATTATTTTAACATATTGAGCAATATGATAAATGGTTCCAAATTATGTTATAGTTCTGCAGCACTCAGAAAACACTGGTGACGTAGTGCCGGCATGAATCACAAAAATAGACACTTTACCTGTGCATGACTATTAATTTGAATGCGTCATTTTAGCATGACAAACTTGTCATTTTTCATCATTTTATGTTAACAACAAACGACAATTCAGACCACGAAGGTGATTAGACTTACAAAACTTAGTTTGCTTTCTATCCCTTTCCATCGTTGTTGTGCGTTACACAAACATTCAAATATTTCTTAAACATACTCGACTTTGAAGAAAATCGCTTTCAGTTACCACATGATTATACATGAGTCCGTAAAGAACTAGACCTCAGTTATTCAAAGTTACCAGAGTGTAACAGTGAGTATGAAAATTATGTTGTGATGTTGTTGTATACACAGCCAAATCGATCCTAGACATCGGTTAGTCACAGAACGTGTCCCTTGCGAGTATTTTGTACTGGGAATCATACTTCCGCTGACCTGCCTAAGGAATACATGAATAATGGCGTATTAAACCGCTATTGACCCTTTTCAAGTCAAAAGAATGATAGTTACCATTTTTATATTAAGAAAATTGTCCTTTTGCACATTTCAATTCCGCTGGGATATAAACAGCCAATAAGGCATTCACAAAACATATAAAGCAGAGTCCTGACAGCAAAAAAGGTTAAAGGCAGTGGATCTCATTTGCAAACATCTCCGCAGACCAGGAAAAGATAACCCATGCCCTTAGGCTATTAATGAAGGGCATGTCTGTCAAATCTGGAGGACTGGAAAGTAATTGCTTGGAATTTGAAAAATGCGAGAGAAAAACAATAGCTGTTTAGTGTACGTTCTATGGCAGGAATTTTTTCCTCGCGAGAAAAAAATTCAAATCAGAGTCTAACGGTCACTATAATTCCACTAAAACTGAGTTTCTACCTCCTGTATGTGTTTAAAGTTCCCAGATGGCATTTTCTTCTAAATGCCATTGTATTTACACAATGTTAATTTTTAGGCATGCAAAAGAGATCCACTGTCTTTAAACCACAATTTAAGGAAGAGACTTGTCAAATGTCTGGTGTGGAGTGTAGCAGTGTATGGATCTGAAAGATGAACTATCAGGAAAGCAGAAGAGAGGATGCTTGAGAGCGTAGAAATGTGGTCATGGAGAAGACTTGAAGGAATAATTTGGAGGGATAGAGTAACTATCGAAGAATTACTAAGAAGAGTGAATGAAGAAAGGAACTAGCGGGAGACCATCAGAAGATGGAAGAGAAACTGGGTAGGACAAAATTTTCCTGGCACACACCATGCTAAGAGATGTAATAGAGTGGAAACTTAATGACAAAAGGGGGAGAGGAAGGCCAAGAACTGGGATGGTGTCTGATCAGTGAAGGGCGATTGACGCATGGGCTACTGAAGACGAAGGATAGAGATGGATGGAAGAGGAAAGAGTTCCGAATGTGGTTTGTGGACCTTCCCCATGGTCGAACACAAAGGTGAAGAATTCTGCTGTTACAATTATAATAAAGCATTAATTGAAATCAAAATGTTTGCCAGATCTTTGTCTTAAATTGGGTAATGAAAAACACACGTTTGATTATCGATTATAAAAAATAAAGAATGAAAGAAGGGGGCAAACAGGTGTAATTACACAATCTTGTTATGTTAATGACACCGGCATACTGAACAGTGGGCTAGGGCTATTTAAGGTGCATGATGATGGGTTGAGTAATTATCGTGATCACCCTACCCGGCTAGATTTCGGCCAAGCTAATGTCATCTGTTTCAGTTACCTTGAAACGCTGAATCATATAAAAGACCGAAGGTTAAGATGTCAGTTGGTAAAACCATGGAGGGTCCATGGTAAAACAGAGAGCTCCAGCGCAGAAGAGTCAAAAAGTATTCCGCACAAACATTCGGCCCCAAGTTGGGTGACATGATCGTGTTTTTCCTCCCTCTTTGTGAATTGGGGTCCCCGACAACTGTTTCAGTGTCCTGATGATGTCTAGCGATTCCCCCATTTCCCCCCTCTATGTTGGCATACAACACGTCTGGGTCAGGATGTCATAACATCAACAAAATAAGTGGTAGCTAGGCTGAAGGTAAAATCCTAGGGGGCGAGATCCGTCGGAAAAATTTTTCGCGGCCACTTTTTCTCTCGGCCAAATAAGCAGCCGAAAAGTCGCTCAGTGGAGGTGGGAGTGTGTTGGCGGTCTCGGCGGAAAAATATACACAAAATATTTCAAAATTTTAATTTTCTCTTAATCAACAAGTCCTTCATTATCTGTACTCAATGTCTTTTCATTCTAACATTGTTTTGCAAAAAAAAAATCAGAGTGAAGTATGTATATTCACGCCAAAATAGTCAAGAACATGAAAATTTTGTGAAATTTTGAGTACAAATCAAATGGAGAATTGCTTGTAATAAATGTCACAATGTTGCCAACTTGGTGATGATTTTTTTTTTTTACTTTCAAAAAATTCATGTCTGTATTCCTATTTGTCTAATATTGCTCAAACTTTCACCGAACTGTTCCTCTGACCTTTCTGCTTCTATTCAAAGCAACTTACCATTAGCCTGAAATTTCCCTTTAAAGGACCTCTCACCGGAAGTGGCCCCTCTCTTGATTGCTTCTTGCAAGCTAGCCCGGATGCCTCGAGACAGAGTTCCCCCAAACACAACTGTTTACACTTCGGTACGTTGTATGTCACTCAGCTGTCCGGTACTCGGGGTATGTTGAGGACATTATCATCTTATCCTCCTTCTTTGCCATTTCCTGTCATTCTTCTGGGATGCAGACTTTGAATTTATAGTTATCAATGAATTTATTATCAAACTGGGATCAAACAGCAATGAACATTATACAATACATACACATATATTAAATTACAACATATGTACCAAAAAATAGAAACTTTTACAGAAAGTATACATACAGAAACAAAGCCGTTTCATATTATGAGCGCTGAAATAGCATGATGATGCTAATCAAGGTTAGTCCCATAAAACAATATTTACAATATAGTCTTCCGGCAGTTAATTATATTGTTTAGGCATTAATCATGACATTTATAATCTTCAAGGTTCAGTTTTAATTTTCTCCGAAAAGTGTTTTCTTGAAGGACTATTTCTAATATAATTTTCCAGCAAATTTCAATTTAAAGGACCTGAATGTGACTCTGATCTGCGGAACCTCTCAAATGAAACAAATTTGGATATGGATCCTGATACTTATGTTTAGGAATTCAAATGGGTGACTGTTACATGAAATCGAGAGCTTGAAATCTGGATTAACCTCAAAGGTGCTTCGTATGCCAATTTGCATGGGTCAATAAATTCCTCTTAACTCTCTTACTCATTACAATACCCTTCCTATAGGCCCAACAACTCATCCATGCATGAAAGAACTGCACCTATTGTTCAAAAACTCCGAATTGCATAAGAAACCTGGATTGACCCAGAAGTACTTTAAATATGTGGCAAATGAAAAGTTGAAGACCGTGCAGCATCATGTTTTATTCTCAAAGGAAGGACAATGAAGTATTTAGAATATGCAGTTTCACTCTTTTCGACATTTAGTCTCCCTTGCTAATCACCTCTCGAATTTAGAAGTGATGGGCTCGGTGACGCACAGCATGGTCTATCGTAGGTGTGTCTCTCTTCATGTGTGGCCGGAGGGGACTTTATGATACAAATAGGCAGTCGGCAATGTCAGTCGTGTCTTCGTTAGAAAGACGGAATAACGACAGTTGGCGTTATGAACAAAGTGGTGAACATGAGGTAACATCCACCCTAACCATCAAAACAATAAGCTATCAGTGATCAGAGTTGTTTGGTTGTATAGAGAGGTATACTAACATAATTGCACGCTCACGAGGTTCGAAGGTAACATTCTGCCGTTAAAGTGGTGCGCCGTATATATGTTCATAGTAAGAGATGCCGATGTCTAACTTTATCTGTAACTTGTTGGTTTCCAACAATGAACTTTACTGTATTCATACAGATTTATATGACATGGTAGTGTGTCTGTCAGTGAATATATCCTGTAGTGGGTAAAATACCTAAAAATCAAGGCCTAATAGCTCAAATATCCATGCCAGCGAAGTTGCACTGAATGATGCGTGTGCACCCTACGGAATGCAGGATATACTTTATCAATGCAGGGTATAGCTGTTGTCTGTGCTACAGAATATAGTAATATACTTTATTGTTGTATTGCAATATATTGTTATAAATTCAACTATAACTCTCTGAGCGACAGTATACTCCAGAGTCTCCCACGTACGCCTTGTCCTACTCCTCCTACTGCTAGTCATACTCCCACTGCACTGTCTCGTACTCGACCTACTTCCACAGTTCTTTGTGGTGGTGTTTGTAGTTCTTTTCTATCACTCGATAAGTAGAAGAAAGTGTTTAGCGTGGACCTTAACTAACTTGGTTCTGGTCTGATGTTACAGTCTTTATGTAGGCAGCATAATCTCTGCATTACTGACACTCTCTTCCAGCAGGCTTGCAAAATCAAGAACATGTGGATACATCCTCGCTCCAAGAAGTGCCATATGCTGGACAACGTCACGTCCGCCAGAGAGACAGACGTGACGTGCGCATATGAAGGGACCCGACTGCTGATCTGATCGCCGACTTCTCTGGAACAAAATGAACATCCAGTTGACTCCGTAAAACACACCAGCCAGACGCAATCCACTAAAAAATGCTGACCATGATTAGGAATTTCCAGGAAGCAATGTCAGATAACTCGTACCCTTCAGAAAAGGTTGTTGAAGAAGATGGGCAGTATACAGCTTTGTATCTGGTTTTAGTTTTGGTTTTTAAACGTAAAGAGATGACCAAGCTCATCGAGAAAACCGCAGAATTAAAGCACATGAAGACTATCCACCAAGAAGACATGCTTACAGAAGATGCGGAACTAGCTCCGGCGACTGTTGCTCCGACGATTATTTCATGCCCTAACCCTGACCTCAACCCTAACCATAACACACATACCCTAATCCTATTCTGAACTGGAAACCCAATGGCAACCTTAACCTTAACTCTTTATCTTCTGAGATATTGTCACCGGAGCAACTGTCGCTGGAACAAATGTCAGATCACCTGATCGAGGGAATGCTGACGGAGAACGCTGACGTCTTGTACACTTGTCATATTTTAACTATTTCTGAACAGGGTGTCAATCATGTATAAAGAGCCAACCACTCATCACTGCCTCAACAGTCAGTGAGGATCCCAAGGAAGCTCCACCTTCCGGTGAGGAAATTTCCAAGACTGTAATACTTGAAAGCAGATCACAACATTCCTGTAGATATACCAGAGCGGTGGTGGGCCAGGCACTCTTGGAAAAGCCGACACCCCTTTACAAAGCTATGTAAAAGGCTGGTCCCACAAGACTTCAAAAGTTCAGAGGTACCTTGGTTGTTCTTATCTACAAAAGGAATGCGACAGATATGTACCAGCCATTGTCGTGAGATATCCTTCCTATTCATATCAGACAGGCTTTTGTGCAGGCATGGGCACAAAAGAAACGGGATTGCTATCAGACAGCTGCAAGAGAAAGAGCCGTAAGGAAAATCAACATTTCCACATTGTATTGGTTGTTTTGAATAAAGCCTTTGTCACCATCATTGGACAGGTCTGTTGAAAAATTTGTCCTGAGATGATGTTGGGATAGATTCAAATGACTACAGCTTTGCAAAACAGATGAGGGTCCGGACATCTACCTGTCAGCTCTAAATATAGACGAAGGGTCCGTTAGACTGAAGGCCCGTCAGACGAAGGTTCGATTAATCGGATGTCTGGTAGCCAATGGTCCACGTTGTAGGTGTGTGTGTGTGTGTGTGTGTGTGTGTGTGTGTGTGTGTGTGTGTGTGTGTGTGTGTGTGTGTGTGTGTCGCGTCGTGTGTGTGTGTGTGTGTGTGTGTGTGTGTGTGTGTGTGTGTGTGTGTGTGTGTGTGTGTGTGTGTGTGTGTGTGTGTGTGTGTGTGTGTGTGCATGTGTTTGTATGTGTGCGTGTGTGTCTGTCTGTCTGTGCGTGTATTGTTTGTGCTCTTCGATATACAACCGGTGTAGGGGGATAATTAGCCTATGGAATATACTAGCGTACCCCTCACAACTGTGACTGCAATATGCTTATACCCCATATTTCGTTTTCCTCTTTTAGGGTAAAAAACGTTTTTCTCTCTCTTTAAATTTAGAGTCGGAAGGGGGACGTTCCCCATATCCCCTCACTTCCGCCATTCTGTACTTATACGCTACTGCTTTGACGCTATTTTTGTAATCCACATCAAGTTCTACTCTATATTTGTTACTTTCGAATTTTTGATCTATATGGGTAACTTTCACAACCTTGGTTATACAGATCTTTTTTCTATCACAAAGTCCCTATCCCCCCCCCCACCCACACACACACAAATTATATATATAAATATCTATAAGATATGATATAAAAGATGTATCAACCTTGTCTTTTTGTGTATAATGCTGTCAATGATGATGGTAATAATCTGCTAACATCAAACCGAAGAAGAAAAATAAATGTTTCTGTCACCCGAGACTTGGAAAAGGTATTCCAGCAATCTTATGACAATACAGGGCTTACGGTATAATATGATAAATCGGGGCCGGGAATAAAATGGCTATACGTATGTTGCGTTTTGTAGAAATTCACGAACTCTATTGCAGTTGACAACTACAAAGCTAAGTAATGCTTTATTTATTTGGGAGAGGGGTGGGGGAGGGGGTAGTCTTCACTGGGCCGTGCATCACGAAGCCAATAATGAGTCATACGTAATGGGATGAAATATTGAACGCGTCTGTCTGTCTCATCATGATTATGAACGCAGATCCTCGTCTTAATCCTTCCAGTAGATATCAGTATGCCACAAAATGAATGGGAAAATGAAGAAAAATAAATAAAATATACAAATGGCCTAAATTTTATGCAAAAGGGGGATTTAGTGGAAGATTCGGGTAACCTCTTTTCCCAACCGCTCGAGTAGCCTATGTAATGAAAAACTTCCTTCGTTACTTCGCGATTTCGAATAATATTTTTTGACGGAAAACACGTATGTGCTTCAATTATTTACATGACAGGAATATATCGCATGTATTTAATTCAAACTTCCTCATTGGGAAGAAAAAAAATAATGATAGTGCTATTTTATTTGAGTTC
>JZLH01S0273955.1:5011-17246 GCA_001188425.1 Eucidaris tribuloides
GCGTATTTGCATCATTAAGTGTGCGGCGGGATTTGTTGTTTACTGTGGCTACGCAACACCGTCTCTCCACATGGGATTCATTTTATCGAAAAATTTATATGGCAGGCGCTAAAAAATCCGCACATATCTAAACAAATGAAATAAATTCCTGCCTAAAAATTTAACCATGTATAGTATGACTTGTACTTTCATTTTCTGCAAAAATCTCAAAACCGATATTTTGACCAAAATCGACTGATACGACGGTTCGGATGAACGCCGACGACATGTGTGAATTGTACATAAATTCACATAGTCATACACATATTGACGATTCATTACTGTAAGGGTCTGAAACACGACTAGTAGGCCAGTAGAAGTTTTTATCTCTATGAGGCAAAAAGTCAAATCACAGTCTAACGGTAACTATTATTTCACTAAAACTAATTTTCAACTCCTATACTTTGCCAAAGGTTAAGTCATATTTTCTTTTCTATATCAGTGTAATTACACGATGTTAATTTTAAGGCATGTAAAAGAGACGCATGGCCTTTAAACAAAAAGGCCTAGCACAAACAGCTTAAAAGAAAATTCATCCATGAAGAAAAAAAATATTGTGTCACATTTTTGGGGGGTATGTAAGAAATAAATTAAAATGTTGATTTTTCTCTTTTTGCTTTGAACAAAGATGAAAAAATATTAATTTTCACTTAGTACATTAAGGATAATTGCAAAAACTTATACAAGTTTAGAAAGATTACCATAAGAGAGCCTTAAAGGTAGCAACTTTTTTCTGATTTTAGGTAAATGAGTAATGCAAGCCAGGCTTTTGACTGAGATTTCTCTTTTTTCTTAAAAATACTTTCAACTACAGATATTTATAATTATACTGAATGAACCTCAATGAACCTTGTTAACTTTGCAAGCCATTATTTTTGTCTCTTCTCCTTCTTCCGGTACTGTGCAGAACCTCCTTGGAGTATACTCGCACAAATGATGAAAGATACAGACAGTCTTAGCATTCAACAAATAAATATTGTTTCAAGTCTATATATACAATTGTAAAAGTTTGGTACATGATTTAATGACTAGTTGCCGAAGTCGACATCTTTTATCCTGGAAGGTGTCGACTGAAGGTGAGTTGATGGCGTTCTGGGGCAAAGAGTTCCACAGACGGATTGTGTCTGGAAAAAAATGTCCCCCTCAGCAATGATGTGCGGGTCTTAGGGATGATGAAACTGTTGCTGTGCCTCTAGTTCTTGTGTCCAGTGGTGTAAGCTGGTGTGTAATGTCTACAAGGTTATTGGTGGTCTTGCACATCATTGTGACTTTAGCTATATGTAGCCACGGTGTTGTAGGGAGTAACATCACGATGACACTACTCTCTTTAGAGAAGTCATGACATATCATGCAGAACACCGTTGAACAGACTCTACCTTGTCAATTGTCATTAGCTATTATATTTAACAAACGTATTTGTTCTGTTTCTAGATCCATGCATGTAAAAAAAAATAATCAATAAATCAAATACAGCGTAACAAACAAACAAATATAACGATACAAAACGAAAACACCAGGATCACTAGAGATTTTGAAGTAACAAATAATTACAGTGTTTACGACAAAATTAGGTCAAATCAAAAAGGTTTGAAACAACTTAAGATTGATCAGTTATAAAAAGCATATATGACAGTTATTAAGCATGCAGTTAAAATCCCTCAGGCGGTTGCTTGTGGAGACAAATTCTGCCTGGAGTATATATTCTCGACAAAAACAACATGTAATTTGAACAATTGGATAAAGTACAATTTCAACAAAAACAACCATTCAAATGTATTAAATGTATTTAAAAATTTTAATATTAAGAGCTGTATTTCTTTAGATTGGTGTAGGTAACCTAATTTGTTTTAAACCGACCAATATCATTTCTGTGCCAAAATACTTTCGAGGTATTCCATATTTCCTCTCTGTATTTCCCTTTATTTATATTTCTCTTCCTTCACATGTACGTCGATTTAAAGACACTATGTAACACTGTGGAAGACCAGTTTAAAAAAATTGCCCAACTTTGCTATATGACATATCTGACAGTGTTTGAATAGACAAATAAACACCCTAGAACACAAAAGTTTGGACAGTTATGCTGTTACTAGTACAATATGTGCAGATACAAATTGGCACATTAATTCTATATCAGCCGATAGGAAATTCTGCAACACAGCACTCTATGGAGAAAAGCTGGAATGGTCTCTCAATGATTTTCACTTTTTTTAAAGCACTTACTGATTGTTTTACACTGCAATTTTTTCAGGGCTTCATTTCTAGACCATATCAAAGACACTAGTAGCATGGGGAATCATGTAGCTCAGATATTATAAACTGGAAACATTGTTATACAATGCCTTTAAAATAAATCAATCAATAAAAAAGCTGTATAGACGTAACGGCTTTCTCCTTATTCACGGAGGTGCATTTGTCAAAAATGTTTAAGTTCACTTTCGGGAGATATGAGCCATGGCCGGATGATAACGCAGTGAGTTTGATACATTATAAATTGAAAAGTTGTATTCCGGTACTACATATTCTTTGAGAACGATGGTGTCTAAAGATTGTGAAACAATATTTTGTTTTGATTGATAGCTTACAAGGTTGCAATTCATGTATATTATTAAACAGAGAAAATATACGGTTATTCTGGCATCAAGGCTCTTAACTTCTTTAGAGCTGGGGAAAAAATAAATCATGTTTCTTACTTCAAAGCACAAACAATTTCCTTTAATCTCTTTTGATTTCATTTTAATCTATAATTTGATTAATTTTATGAGACTTGTTGAAAGTTGCTCAATAGGTTTCTATGTGAGTGTGAAAAGGGGAGAGTGCGGCCCGTAGAGGAGTATTTGTTGAGCGCAATAAACGGCAGAGTACACCAACGCCCATTCGATAGCTAAATGGCGCCATCCACCCAATTTGAATGAAATAATAACATTATGCGAAATCTGTGCCCACTTTCAGTGGAATAGGCTAGTTTGTAATATGACATGACAGCTACAGCAAATTTGCAAAAAGAGTTTTTGTAATGATTATAATGTTATCTAATTTGTGTTTAAATTTAACTTTTCCATACATAATTCAAATTTCCCTAACCTTTCACTACCCAATTAATTCTTCCTACTTTTCTGCATTCATTGAATTCACAACTATGTCTGGGGAACTTCTTTTCTAATCATTTGCACTTCGTTCACAGACAACAAGACGTCGACTAAGACATCGATGCACCAATCCTCAAAAGATCGAAAACCTGCGATGATGGAGTCGACCAGCCAATCAAGAAGGCCATGAAAACACTGACCCTGATCGTCATCGTCTTCATCGTCGCCTGGTTACCTCGCCTCCTTCTCGTAGTCGTACACAACGTCTGTACAATTGTCGTCTGGGGCTGGTGCGGCTGGAACGATTTTGTGTTTTTCTGTATCTGGATGTCGTATGGCAATAGCCTGCTCAATCCCATCTGCTATCCCATAGCTCTACCGCTGATGCGAGAAACGATACTCAAGATGTTTACATGCAAGATGAGGGTGTGAATACAATTCATGTCGTTTTAGAGTCTGGAACATGTTTCAATTCATATTCCACTTGAAGGGACTAGACACATGCGGTTATGAACAATTTTGCTACCTTGAATCAGGCCGAATTGCAGTCTTGCAAACGCCAATACACCAGTTTATTAACATATTTAAATTACTGTTATAAACACAACAAAAAAGTAACCACCTCCTTTTTCAAAATACGATAATTTTTTGAAGAAACGGTTTCGAGCAAAATAATTTGGCAGGAGTGTTTCTGCACTTGTTGACTAATTTCTGTGTGAAAATGTGATTAATTTGTCAAGTCATGCATGAGTGAGCACACGTTAAAGGCAAACATGTCACTTTTTAAAAGTCACAAGGGTCATTTTGGGGTATTTGTGATGCAGGATTTTGATAAATTCTGTTTCTGGTAAATGATTAAGCGCTATTTATCTTAATTATCTGTCGCTTGACCGCCTTACACCTCCCCGGGCATTTTTCACCTTTTTATGGTTCAGTGAGCTCAGTGTAACAAAATAACCTTTCCTCAATTTTGAAATCGTAAAATCCATTAAGATTATTGAAAAAATTGAAATCGGATATTTTTCAGCAAAATGTATTTTTACATGTTGTACGAACATAAGAGGTTGTAACCATGTCATGGTTGAGTGAGCACATTTTGTAAATAAAACAAAAACTGCCATTATTGACCATTTATTTTGGCAAAACAGACGACTCCAGTCACTTTTGAAAAGTGACAATTTTACCTTTAATGCATGCTCACTCATGTATGACCTGATGGATCAATCACATTTTTACACAGAAGTTAGTCAATGAGTGTAGAAACACTCTTGCCCAATTATTTTGCAAAAACCTGTTTTTTTAAAAAAAGTTATGGTATGTTAAAAAGGGGTAGTTACTTTTTTGTGTGTTTATATACCTTTTAAACAAAGGTAATGACGACGGCGAGTAAATGTGTTTGTTGGTTTATTTTTATTTTTTATTTATTTTCTGTGGGGTAGGGCAAAACTTCCTCGGTGCGCGTCATTAATACGCGAGTGTCAAACCAGAAATTGCATAAAGTATGAGGATGGTGGTACAGTGCATCCCTATATCATACCCATGAGTCGGGAGAGGGATGCGATGACAATGGGATTCCTTCAATGTGTGTGTTATATCAATTAAAGACCATTTACTAGCAAGGTAACACACTCAATAATGATTTATTATGTTTTTCAGTGTGCATCAGAATATGCTTAAAAATTGTATAATATGTATGTGTATTATTATTTATGTAATTACCATAATAATTGGAGCAAGCACATCAGGAGCTCTAGCAGCGCATTAGAGTATATTTGAATAGTTTTTTTGTGCTTTATAAATTCTATATTATTATTATTATCTATTATTACTTTACTTTTACTTTTAGTGCTCACATATTTCAATTAACCTGTATTGACCGTAACGAAATTTCTTGAATTTTTCGTTTGATGTTAAATCGGGAGAATGCGTATCTGATTTCTAATTACTGTTAAACATTACTGGAAAATTATGTCATCAAATTTTTATTTAGTCATGATTTGATTGATGCTGGTGATTTTAATATTTTTACAGAGTAATATATCCTTCGAGCATTAAATCTTAAAGCATGGGCGTAAATCCGGTCCGAGAAGTGGGGGATGATCGATGAAATTTCCACCAAAAAAAATTCTTGAAAAGGGGACACCTACAACGTGCAAAAATACCACTATCTCTATTGGCATATAGTTTTTATTGTGATTACATTCTAGACCTTTCACATAATGTGTTTCTCTATCTTTGCTGTAATATAAAAACAGTAAATATCATAGCATAAAATTTTGCAGTTGGGTTTTCATGGCCTATATCAATGAACGAGCGAGCGAAGCAGCGAGGGACCAGTGAGAATGCATGGTGTCTAATAACATCTTATAAAAGGGGAAAATGTGTCTGAAATGTCTCAAATTCAGAGACTGAAGAGACCTTCAAACATAACATATCAAATATCGGCGAGCGAGCGTAGCGAGCGAGCCTGAAAAAAAAAAATAAGTTGTTCTAAGTCGTTTCAAATTCGGGGCACAAAATAAAGAGGAAAAGGGGGCATTTAAAGAAACAGTATCACTTATACAAAAGGCGGTAGCGGCACGTAAATTAGAACAGGTGCCTCAAAAATGTGAAAAGAGGCCATTGTCACAGGGGAGGCTTATCAGAGGTGGAAAAAATGGCAATTGTTTTAACTGAAATGAAAACGATTAGGCTCCTTATGTCATTACGTGAAAATATCTGAGTTTGTTTCTACATTTTGTTGATAATAAGATGTTCCATTAGGCCTACATTTTGCGTTATCTGTGCACTAAATAGGGACATGGATAGAATGCCCATTTGGACCAATGGAAAACACTTTAGTAATGAACATGAATGAAAGATATGAAACCGGAAACATCAGGATATTCAGATAACAGCATCTTTAGCATTTAAACGAATATAAATGTTAATAATGATTGAATAAACGCAAAAAGACTTATTAAAAAGTGGGGTTATATTTTGTACAGAACATCCCTTCCTTCCCGAAAAGTGGTGGGATATATCCCACAATCCCCCTCCTCCCAATTTCCCAATTTAAGACAGTGTTCTTTAATTCGGGCAGTTGAGATTGCTGGTCTCTGCATGTCTGCCAGTATAATACTTTATTCTAAAACCAACGTTTTGAATAAATATAAGTAAAAAGTCGGAACTACACATTTTTAAAATGATTGATTATAACTATACTATCATGCAGTGGAGACTATACCTTGAAAAACAAGGCCATACGCAGCAATTTTCCTGGTCGAAATGTTCCAATTATTGAGGGAAAGTGCAAGCGAGGGAGCGAAGCGACCGAGCCAGGAGCTTTTGAGTTTTTTAGAATTAAAATTGGACGATCTTAAGCATGTTAAAGGCATTTCAGGAGAAATTCTCACTATATAGCAAGTTTATCAATGATTAATTAATTAAAAAATATTTTTTTTCTTGAAAAGTGGGGGATGATTGTACAGGCCACCCCCCCCCGCCTCGCAAAGTGGGGGGATATAACCCCACATCCCCCCCCCGGATTTACACCAGTGTCTTAAAGTATAGTCGATTATCACTTTTGTTCAATTTGTGGATATGTGTTTGCAGCACATTTTGAAGTAAAAAAATAATAATTTTATGTTTCCTTATTGCCGGATACTTATCCCACTTCTTGCTCAAAAAATCGTAGAGAAAGTAAAACAAAGTATTTATGTAGCTATTATATATATCGTTTTTAGAGATATGCTTTCTAATAATCAAAGCATCACAAATTGTCATTATAAACAGTTTTAGTGAGTATTATATTGTTTTCTGATGTCTGGGATGACATCGTTGTCTGATCGACTCAAACTATACTTGGGCTTTAAATGTCAGTAGCAGCATCGTGACCTTGTGACCCCCTCGAAGTTGGATCCGTTATAGATACGAATAGATAATTGATATCTTGACAGTACCAGAGATGATAAATTGCTTCGAAATACTGCTCCTTACATGACAATCATTTACGGTATAGATGACTCATGAGAACCCCAAATCATCATCTATCTATACTGTCCGTCACTTGTGTACATACGGGGGCGATAAGCAAATTCGTGCCAAAGTTCAGTTTGTTTTTTTCATAACCATCTCAAATTCGAACAGCTTGCGCATACAAAGACACTGAGTATAAAGTACACATGTCTGTACAATGTATGCATTCAGACCTTGTACATGTACATTGGTGTACACACGGGGTCTTTTGCAGAGTACTGCAATACATTTTACGACCGCATAATGAGTATGTTCTTAATGCATTAAGGGGTGTATACTCATGTTTCCGCGCGACGTCCGAAGTCGGCGCCAAACACAAAAGTATCACTATCGTCTGCTGAATTTTTCACGCATCAAAAACCTTCCTTTTGATGTCAGTTTCGTTTCTGGTGTACAACTTTGAACTGACCTTTTAGAACTGGTCGGTTGTTGTAAAGTGCTTTGATGGCGTGTTTATCGCATGGGATAAGATACAGTGAGGAATATCAATAAATGACAGGTTGACGATAGAAGGTATAGATCCGCGTTCTTCAATTTGATTGATCGGCGTTCCAAGATGGCGTCGCAGTTCCACGATGCCGCCAAAAAGGGGCATTTAGACGTGTTGAGAGAAGCCACCAAACGGGATTGCAACAAGCAAGACGAGACCGGTATGACGCCGACATTGTGGGCGGCCTACAATGGCAACGTGGAGGCCTTGCGTCTCATTGTCAGTCGAGGGTAAGTCATTTTGTTAACTCCTTCAGTCCCAGAAGCAAATGATGTATATTATGATAGTGGTCTTTGAAGGTCACGGATTTCATCAGGTTAAGTACCTCTCTAAAGCGTGACAAGGCTCATTTGGTATTCCCGGAGTGAATCCTAAGGTCCAAACAAGAATGAAACTCACCCCATAATGTGTGAAATTTATTTCAACAACTATTTCGAAAACTCATTCTTTTGATATGAAATCACTCCTTTAAGAGTGCAGTTTTCACGATGTTTTGTTTTACAGGGGGTTGAATGGGCGTTTTCTTTTGTATGTTTGTATTTGTTTTGCACATGTATCTGTTGAGGGTAACACAATCCATACGGAGAAACATGTCCACACGTATAAATTACATAGTAGCAAAAAATAAATAAATAAATGTCCTACAACAGGTAGGTACTTTCAATGGCATTACAATGACTCATCAAAGGGGCATTTTTATTTGGGGGATAGTCTTTTGTTATCACTGTTGTGACTGTTGTATTTGTTGGCGGTGATGGTGGTTGTGATGGTGGTGGTGGCTGTGGTAGTTGTGGTGAGTGGTAGTGGTGGTGGTGGTGCTACTAGTGGTGACGGTGCTGCTAGCGCTAGTGCTAGTGCTAGTGCTGGTGGTGGCGGCGGTGGTGGTGGTGGTGGTGGTGGTGGTGGTGGTTGTGGTGGTGATATTTTATGTTTTGGGGTTGTGAGGGTTGTTCAATAAGGCAACGATAATTATTATGAGATGAACTGAAAGGTTTTGCATAGGCTGCAAAATATCGACAGAATAGATTCTATCCTGGATCCGGCTACCAACAATTACCACGACTCCATATAAACACAATGAACGTCACCCTACAAAGAAAACATAAATATACTTTAAAACTATCAAAGGTTGAATTGGAAACTGTTTTGCTTCACTATGATGAAATGTTTATCAATACCACAATGAATTTATGTACTGAAATAAACAGGAAATTGGATACGAGTTCATTTTTCGCTGATTTAAAATGCAACGGCATCAACGACAATCAAAAGTCGAAAAATGTAAAACCTGGATAAACCCCTTTTCGAATCCTGTACACGATAAACCACAACACTGTTTACAGTGATGCAACGATTAGACAATTACAGGCAATAGAATACAGTATAGTTACATCATCGACACACACGCAACCATCAAGCTAATCAATTTCGCATACAGTGGTGCCAAGTTTAAATTCATGTTTATCTAGGTTTATGGCCCCATTTCCGTGCCCCACCTACCTCGGTCAAACATATCAGATAGCCAAATTCTGTAAGTTCTGTAAGTTTGAAACTGCTTGATGAACAGTATTCGTCTCCGAATCATTACTATACAGACGAATGTTAAAGGTAAGTGATATAATTGGGAACACTTAAAAATGCCTCAAGAACCAAATCAGTTTTACAACTATACACCAGCTGGAGTGGATCTCCCAGCTAGAAGGATTTGTCCCTAATTTGTATTTTAATTTATCGGGGCACGATAAAAATAGAACCCATAGAGAGCTGCACAACAGATTTGCCCGCCACAATGGATATTGACAGATGTTTTAGAATGACTTTTAGAATTGACTACAAGATTTTCACAGAAGAATCCTTGCATAGTTTACTTGATTCTAGAGTAGTTTCAGCCCAAGTTGGGGACTACCCCCCATCATGTTATTTACCTTTAATATTATCAGTGACGTAATGAGGCAAATCATTTGGGGGTCAGAAACGAAAATGTCGTCGGTATAGAGCCAGAAGGGCGTTAATGCACAATCTGTTGAGAACCAGAAAGGCGCTATTACTGTACAAAGTCAATTGCGTTAACGCCCTTCTGGTTGACAATGTATTTTGCGTTAACGCCCTTCTGATTCTATACCGACGATGTATCAATTTCGGCCTATTTGTATTGTATACCATGATCAAATTTCATTTGGGGGTCAAACGCACCCTAAACCTTTCAATCTCACGCCAGTGAATATTGTAATACGTTTTGAAAGAGTACAATCATGGGTTCACGCTAAGTACAGCCATATTTTAATCGTAGATACGTTACTGGCACTCTGCAAAATGGCTCTAACTTTGTAAGCTCATAATGAACATTATCATAAGTTGCCTGTAATGTGGTAAAACCACAGTTCATGAAGAATGATCAATTTGTTAGTAAGTAAAGAGTTGAAAAGTCGCTTATGTCAAGATAAGTCTAGCACACATACAGAGAAGGGGAGAACGGGAATTGAATACATTTTAGTACTATTTTTTTTTCAAAGAAAATGTATTATTCTTAGTCTTTACAACCCGACTACAACCAACAAACACTAAATTATTTTGTAAGAAAAGGATCACCAACTTAATTGTGTTACATTTTCGTTCACTAGCCCGAATGACACAGTGGTATAATTCAAGATCTCCCAGTATCGATTTCTCTCCATATGCTATCCCTAACTTCTTCCCTATCCTTTTCAGGGCATGTAAATACACATTTTCAATAATGCCTAATATATATATTTATAGCTCTATGAATTTTATTTATATTTCTACTCCGACATCGAAACACAGTAGTCTATCGATTAATGATTAACTGGTTAACAGGCTTCAGCGCTGTTGACAACTACGTTCGTTTTGGAAATAAACGCAATTTTACCACAGAAGAAGAATATGATACAATATGTATATAATATTGGTAAAAAAAAATAAAACATGTACTAAAAGTAAATTCAACTTTTGTTTTAATTGTACATTGTTTTGGAAGATAACTAATTCTTCCCTATTAAAGCCTGATTGTAAGAGTTAAAACGACAACAATACTGATTTTGTAGTGTTTGTTTGTGTACTGTATACCAAGTAAACAGAAATTAATGGAAAAATCTACGTTTAATTTTGAGAAAATTATTGTGGCTGGCAAAGGGTTAAAGGAACCGTGATGATTACAGGTAATCGTTTCAGATTTCGGCACGTGCTTATCTCATCAATCATTACTGAGCCGAAGTTGACGGTTGAATAAGCTCTTCTATTTGTTTGATGTTTAAAGCCAGGGTATCTCATTTGCACCCCTCTCCCAGTACCCAAGAGGCCACTCATTACCCTAAGCTACTTATGAAGAACATAATTATGAAGATCAGTAATTACCTAGAATTTGAAAGATGCCCCCAAAACCAACAGTCAGTTTAG
The DNA here is from genome assembly GCA_001188425.1 of Eucidaris tribuloides. Classification (NCBI taxonomy): domain Eukaryota; kingdom Metazoa; phylum Echinodermata; class Echinoidea; order Cidaroida; family Cidaridae; genus Eucidaris; species Eucidaris tribuloides. The sequence continues at coordinate 16,061 of JZLH01S0273955.1, forward strand.
TGTGTGTTCTATGTAATTAAGGATTTTCTCTACGAGACAATAATTCAAATTAAATCTAACGGTCACTGTAGTTCCACTAAGACTAGGCCCCATACTTTGCTAAAGGTTCATAGATGGTACTTTCTTCTACGTCATTGTATGGCCCCATACTTTGCTAAAGGTTCGTAGATGGTATTTTGTTCTATGTCAGTGTATTTACAAAATGTTTATTCTTAGGCCTGTAAAAGAGATACCCTGCCTTTAAAGAGATGGGCAGAGTTGACTCAGTCTCTTGATATATAAAATATCTTGAGTTTACAGTTTATCTATATACAGGGCGATGAGACCATTAAACTTTTATCAGATACCATGCTTAAATCGTGGATAGAGGTCAAAGGGTTGAAATGAAGTGGTATATTCGTATGTATTTTCTTTTTCTCTTTGAACAACATATTCTGGCCTTAATGTAAATGGCCATACTTGACATTTAACAAAGTAATAGAGTATTCTAAAGGTAAATGCAAATACATATAAGGCTGCTGAATGTGATGCCAGCATGACACCAAAAGAATTATACTCTATACGAGGACGATAGAAAGGATCACTATCAATTGGACAGTCAACGCGTATAATAATTTTAGGCCATCACGGGATGTTAGGACATTACGCGTTGTGAGGACTAGATGTAACACATAATTATATAGCTTGCAGTAGCAGCAATTTCATGTAACAAGTGGGGGGAGGGGCGAAAACACCGAAGGTGAAATACTAATCTCCTCGCGCGGAAAAAAAATCACCCCGAAGATAACAGTGGAATGACACCCCCTCCCCTTATGAAGTTTAATGGCGCATTTGCATAACATTTGCCTCTGGAATAGGTTCCAAAATACAAACATAAATCGAAGGATTCCCCCGGATCTCCGGTTATGATTAGTTTGTAACAATTTTTGAACTATTGTAATCAAGTATGAGAAATGACAATGCTACTTCCCACTGGAAGATTGTAAGGCACTGCCCGTATGATATGTTTGTTTGTTTAAATCGAAGATAAAAATAAATGATGAGGCTTCAGTTCGCGTAGACTTGGAGCAGAATTAAAGTTTATATCTCACGTACGTTCGAATTACCAGATAGCTGGATCTTCGGTCAAACAACCCTGGAACATTATATCATGAAGATCAAATTATACTTGCGTACAAAGATTATT
>JZLH01S0273958.1:15225-30677 GCA_001188425.1 Eucidaris tribuloides
TGAACCTTTTCGCAGTGCACTCACACCTCCGATAAGCCCATTTTTTCGCAACTAGCTCAGTAAAATTATAGGTTGGGATAGGTTGATGACTTCTTATCGTTCACGTGTCTCCCTTTGCACAAACCTTGCAATCGTTTTTCTGTCACCAGCATCACATGGAGAATGACTGTTTTAAAGTGTCACGTCGAAACAGAGAAGGATTAAGTCGATCCCTTTGTCGGATAGATCAGGCTGTGGCAATTTTCCCAAATAAAGTATTATTATACAGCCTGACCAATGTGGGTGTTTCTTATTTAGACCGAACAGTATGTTACTTTATCAATTCATTATCGTCACTGTAATGCAATACATGATAATGACTATGGGTTGTATTTTATGTATTGTGTTAATTGCAAATCTATTTTTTATGTTCGCTGACATTGTACTTTAAAATTGAGGTATTGTCTAGAGTCAGCCAATCACGTATCACGTGAAAGTCTGGGTATATGGCGATACCAAAACCATTTCGGGTAACAAACTTCCCACAGTGTCAGTGTCAGCACTTCATAGATTATTATTCGATTTGGGTTTTTTCATTTTGCAAGTAAAACACCACACGCACATATACCACACAACACACAACACACACACACACACAACACACACACACACACAACCACACACACCTTACAGGGCAACGCCATTGAAACCGATGACATCCTTTTTCCATATGAATTTTTCACGACAAGCGATGAACAAACATAGGAATCGCATCACCTGACGATGACAGTTCGGAATTTACTGTTGAACCGATGACATTGCGGACCTGTTGAACTCTGATGACTACCCTATATGCAAAAGATGTAATTTGGCGACCTATCTGCAAGTCTGGGAACCGATGCACGTCATCGTGTTGCGTGTGTGGTTCATCCGGTTGTACAGTAACATTTCATTCACGTATGTATCGGTTATATGGTGCCCGGTACACACACACACCACACACACAACCACCACACCACACACAACACAAACACTTACCACACATTACACGCACATACCACTCAGATCTTTATAAATCCTTTATTATATCAATTGATCCTTAGTTTACCGTTACAGACGGTATGCCAAATCGCTCGTTAAATTTTGCCCCCATCGGCCAAATCTGAAACGATGTGAATGCCACACCAACATTCCAGCCGAGAACACATTTTTACATGATAAGGCACGTTGTACTTTGAATGTCTCAATCGGGGACATCGATCTTGGGTTGACATTATCCACAACCGTTGTCATTTTTATCTGTACAAAAAGATATATTTGCAACCATTTGCACACATTAGTCAAAACAGGGATCCGTTCATTCGTTTTGTCCGTGATATTTGAGATGCGATATCAGGTTATGTCCGTTTGACCGGTGCTTAACAAGTAACACTCACGCGACACATCACACACACACACACACACACACACCACACACAACACACACACACACACACACACACACACACACCACACACACACCACACACCACACACACACACACAGTTCGACGTTGGGAGTAAGAACTTATAGCCCGCGAAATTTTTACATGTGCACGTGTAACCGCTGTAGTTCTGACGGACACTGTGTATAGAAATTGCACAAATTTAAAATAACTGTGTTAAGCAACTATTTGAAAGACTTTACTTAACAATTTTTTATTTTTTGCTGATTAGTCGATTTATCTAAAATATAGTGGTTATGTCCTCATTCGTGAGCTTGCGTATAGTATAAAACCCAAACAACTAGGGGGTTTTTTATTTCGGTGTATTTCCTTTAACCCACCCCAGGATGGTACACTGTTTGCATTGTTATACACCTTTATGATGAGAAACAAAGATACAGGAGAAACTTCATTATCCTATTGTTCAATATTTCTCCTTATATTTTCACTTTGTACGGTCCTGTTCATTTTGTTAGACATTTATACACATATACATTTAATCTCTTAATATTAAACACACCATCCGTAGTTTGCACCGATTACCTTCCACGTTTACAACTCATGTACGTCTTCCCATTAAATTCTAAAACTGCAAATACACATGCCAGGGTGTTTGCCTTTTCCGTTCTCCTAATTTGGGCTGACAGTAAAAAATGGGCTGAAATATCATACTTTGTGTAAAATTAATTTTGACTCTGAAACGTTACAATTATTTGAACGAGTATTATGTTTGTATTTACTGTAAAAATCTATCCATTAATGAACTTTCTTCAAATACCGAAATCAATCACAACACAACACACTACAACACAGAAAAGACAGACCAACGACACTACACACCTGCACACCACACAAAACAGCGACATATATATATAACAAAATATATACAAACACAACATACACCACATCACTCACACACATGCATATCATCCCAATACGATCACACACCCACACGCATACAAACATTACCACAACATACACGGCATACAACCTCAACACATTCACACCACATACGCATACACGCATTCCACTACACACGCACTCACACACACCACTCATACACTCCCATCAACAATAACACAACACACACAACAGACACACAACACCACACACACACACCAACACCACACACACAACACACACAAACACACACACACACAAACACACACACACAGGTATTAGCATCAATCGTCACACGACATATCGACTCCGCATGCTCAAACGGTAATTAAGGATGCTCTGCGCAAAACGGCGCCTCAGAATAAATCTTTCAATATTTCATTGCATTGTATTACAAGCAGAATATGTGAATTTTCTTGATTATGTATCGATAGCTGCAATAACTCTTCAGTATAGCATTTTGTACAAAATGTCAGTTCTTAATTACAGTTAAATCTGCACTGGTAAATGCCTGAAATTGAATTTTATTTGAACTCCTGGTAGAATCATGCATTATGACAGTTTCAATGTGTTGACAATCGCCCCATTTATCTCAATCTGGTATGTGAATTAGAATGTTTCAGAACTTAGATTCAGTTAACATGTGGTAAGTATTTTCAAAGGGTGTATACTATTGGTAAGATACTTCGCTTAAAAGATTGAAGATTCCGATATGTGTTCCGTTATTGCGAATTGTTGTTGTGACGTATCTGTTGTATTAACTAAAATACTTGTCCTTTGTTAGGCAACAGTAATCATTTTCTGTTTTCTTCTTAGCAAATTTATTTTGAAAAAAATGTATAACTTTATAATACAGGTTGTATTCATACTGTTACAAAAGAGTTTGATCGTATTGTTGATTGATATTTATCATTGTTTTGATCGTCGTTACAACTTTCAGTCATATATCCCCCCCCCCCCCCCTTTCATTTTTTATTATTTTTTTTTTCAAATGTCAATAAGAAATCAAATTGCTCGTGATTAACGTTTAAAGTGAATCTACCATTTAAAAATCTGGCACATACGGTATATATGCTTATATGACCGAATTGTATGGGTCTAAACTATATATTCTAACTAGTTGCGGATTATTACCAACTCAAATCAACATCGTACCAAAACATGCGTTCCCTTTGTTAATCTTTATGAAGCCTGTATTTTGTAAAAACAGAGACAGTTATTATTTCCTAGCAGTTAAAAGGCTGGGATCTACTCAAAACCGATGTGACAACTATTTTGTGCCTTGCGGATAATGATTAGCTTGAATTTTTCTTTATATTTCTTTGTTATATTTTTCGATAGATTATATTCATGTGAATGAAGGATTAATCATTTTCTTTATAGTCATTAGCAGTATAAAAACGTTATCACGTTATGAGGCTCTATTGATAATAAACTGGTTTTGTACGACGACGATAGTTATTACAATGTACGTTTTACTGTTAAATTTCAAATTAAAGACAATGTTTCTTGGTTCACAGTATTAAAATATTCAGGGTAAAGGAATGGCTGAGAAAACAAAAAGGACCCATGCATTTATAGTTTTATGCTTTTAAATGAAAATAGGAATTAACTATGTAATGGATAAAAAAGCTCCTTTACTGGAATGATAAGTGTACACTCATATTGTCTTGGGTTACACAGATTAATTATCCAGCGTAAAGAATGGCTGGAAACAATTAAGGTACCCATGCATTGTATGTTTTATGCTTTTAAATGAAATAGCGTTATATGTAATGTAAAAGAAACCTTCGCTTTTACTGGAAGTAGTGTTAAATTTTAGTGTATATGCATCATATTCAGTTATATAATTTGTAACACATTTATTAATTAGGTTTTAATAAGAACACGATCCGAGAGATCTAATTAGCGCCCTTGCTTCCCGCATTCTCACGATTTAAAACAGTCACAAAATTTCAGTTGCCTGGATAAGGAAGTACATGTAATAGACTCACACAGGATAATTTAAATCGAATGATTAAAAAGTATTGCACATTTTCATCTCAATATGTTGTTTATGTTAAATGGACTTGACCATTGTTCATAAATATTTAATGAAACGATTGTTTCATAGAACACCACACGTCACTGCCAAATTGCGGTTTTTAATCTACATTCGGATGTGTGTCCAAAAAAGATAACCAGAAATGTTAGTTTTAAACCACTTCGGGTATTAAAGGTTCTTTTAAAAAATGAGTAAAATTCGTCTCACTCTTTAAAATCTAACAAGTGAAATTGTACTATTTTGAATTTTGTAAAGATGCGATGTCAAAGATAGTGAATGCTAGAGCTTGAATTTGGTGGACTGTGTTTGTCACTCCAAGTTCACTCGAAATTCCTCTTTTTTGACATTCATCCCTTAAAGAGTGAACAATTTCACTTTTTTGTAGAGTATAACACGTTCGGTTTGAAGTATTTCTTCGTACGAAATCACCAGAACACCGTATTTGAATAACACCCAGTGTTGAAATGTTAACACCCCTGGTATATACATTGGTAACCCAAGAGTGTGAATTACGACACTCCAATCTTCAGGCTGTAAGTCACGATGAGAAGGGCGTCGTTAAAAACATGTTGTCACAATTCGCGATCCATGGAATTCGCCATTGTATGGGGGATATTGTACAATTTTTGATTGCTAGAGGTTTTTAATGGCGTCTTGTTAGCGCTTTCTCAGCAGGTGGTGCTTTTAATGATTGACTCTTATTTGACGTGAGGTGGTGCTAAAGCAGGAAAAGTGACAATAGTTATGAACACATTGGGAACTTTTACTGACCTTCAGTTTGACGAGTTTTCAACCTTTTACAAGTCCAAGTATATTTTGGTAACTGGTAAAAAAAAAAATTTGCAAATGTTATGTTTTAGCAGACCTTATAGGGCATAATGTTCTTCAATGCCAGAGAAATCGTTTCATTCGAAGTCTTCCATTCTTGAGAACGTTATCAAAATGTAAAATGGTTTCGGTGGTGATCACATACATTAACTTATAATATATCTACTGATGGTTTGAATCAGAAATTATGTTCAGTATAAACAATTTATTGATCGATCTCGAGTTGTTTTGATGTGACATTGTTGACAATGACGTATATAAGTTTTTTTAATAATTTCTGACAAAAATTGTCGGATCAACCTAAAACGCTTTGTTTATTATTGCGCTTGTCATCTGGTATCTTCGAACAAAGTGCATTTCAATTCAAACTCCTCCCTTGTGGTGTGACTTACAGGAGTGATCCGGCTTTTGGATGAAGTCGCACTGAATTTTCTCAAATTCATCCAAATCCCTCTTTTAATTTATTTCCCAGGATAGAATGTTACAAGATGATAGCATAAACGATGGAGATGCTCGTACTTCGTTAGAAGGATATGGTAAGACGCATGATGTCATTTGAAAATGCCTTTCTTTTCTGTTGACATTTAATTGGCCTCATAAGCGAATCGGCATTAAATGCCTGAAAGCGTCGCAACACAGGCGTAATGTTGAAGAATAATGTGCAGTATATATATTATATGCACCGGATGCAGACAGTTAATAATTGTCGAAGTGAGCATGTCCCCTGATACGATGATATGTGCAGGATATGTTAAAAAATTAATCTAAATCCTCTGGGAATGTACCTTTACCATTTATTGTAATCTCTTTCCTGTTGGTACTATATAAAATATTGAAACAAAAAATCATAATTTCCTATCGAACATTATGAATATTTTGACAATTAAGCTCAAGTATATTTTGGTAGATCAGACAACTTTCAGCACAAAGTACGAATGAAATGCATTAATGAAATCAGAAAAACATCAATCCTACTGAAACTGTTGGATACAATGATATTATAGAGAGCAATATGATGTTCACAATGTTTAATTCTAGGCAAAATTGTCGCCCATTTTTATTTTTCATCAATTTCTCAAAAGAAGAGGAATATTTTTGAACCGTGTGATTTCCAGTGGCATTGACAGATAGATAATTAGGTCTATGTAAAACATAATACCACAGCAAAGCTTTATTTCTCATCATTTTTCAAAAGTACTTGGAAGTTTTAAGGTACGACTTTGAGAATAAAGGGCTTCGCTTGTGCTGTAAGCACAGTTGTGCCGCTTAAATAAAAAGAAGAGTTTTATTCATAGCCACTGTTCAACGGATGATTGGATTAAATGTACAAGTGTGTCTCAAAATAATCTGTGACAGCTTTAAAAAAGGTTACTTTTGGAATGAGAACAACATTGTGGTGACGATCATATTACTCGACCATAAGGGCATAGTCATAGCTTTCAAATGCCGTTTTTGTTCTATTCGTTTGCTTGGTTTTAATCCTGAGGCATTATGGTCCAGTTTTAACACGCGAAAAACGCCGGTAAAATCACAAATGATGCCACTTTACTACGTAGATAGCATCTGGTCCTCTTCCGTAAAAGTGACAAGAATTGTGATTCACTGTTTTTGTTTTTACAAGATATTCGAGCAATAGAATAAGCAAACTGAACAACAACAACATTTTTAAAGCTAAGAACGTTGCACTTTGAGTGTTGATGTATCATGTGTCACAGCCAGTATTTTCCAACTGACTCAAAGTATGGCGTTTTCATTTGACAATTTTTTGAGACTTGCTACAGACATGTCTCAAAAATTGCAGTAACAGGCCTCTTCGCGAATAGAAAAATACCTGGTGAAATGATATTGCATACAACGTCAAGGGCCAAGAAGTTCATGCTTTCAAAATCTTGCATTTGTTATCTGTTCATTTGATTGTTTTAATCCTTGGATTCTTGTAAATAACAAAAAGAGGTGGTGAGAATCCAATTGTGTATTTCACTTTTACAAGAGAATACAGTAAAAGTGGCCACAATTGCATTTTACGCTTTCTCATATTAAATTTAAATGATCTCAAGATTAAAGACAAAGCAAATTGAACAAAACAAACGGTTATTTAAAAGCTAGACTATGCTTTGACGGATTGATTTAAGCTATTGTTCAATATTATTTTCTAATTGCAAAGAGGGCGGTTATTCATTGGCACAATTCTTTTGAGACACACTGTTATAACCATTTCTCCATTAACTTGGATTGATTAGGGATTGATAAGTACAACCGCTCCATTTCGACGGGACAGATATAGTTCCAGTTAGCTTTGATTTCAGTATATGGCACAGCCAAACAACAATCACCCCCGAATGTCTTAAGAATGGATACAATAATGAGGATAAATACGGTCATTAAATATGTTTCTAACAAAGTAGGAGTGTTTGCTATCATTTAACTGAAATTCATCGAAGTTAGCCATAAAAGATTTATTTATCCCGATAATTCACTATTTAACAACTTGAAGATCATATTTTTGGAAGTATAGCGTGATGACCTGTGGACTGTTATCTGTGTTTAAAATGGTAGTATTTCATATCTTAGATTTTGTGTGAATAAACGCTACACCGTGAGATATACATGAAGATGGTAATACGCAATAATACATGAATTATTTAATAAATGTACTCCTATAAAAGTACCATGAATACAAGCCTCCGTTGATTATTAAGGTGAATTAATTTACTGCTCATTAAAGGAATCACTGGTAAAATATGTTTTAAAATGGTCTAACAGATATTAGTTTTAAAAAAGTTTACACAAGCTTTTGATTTATGAAGCCATTGTAATATCAAACGTATCAGGTATGCAAGTTAATTGAGATGGAATTAGATACACTCTTTGTTTAAAGAAGAGGATTTCTTGAGATTTACAATTTTACATTTCCTTTTATTTTCAGTATCAAATGAATAATTCGCTCTTAATCTACAATTAATGTCAGTGTATGTCACATAGTTTGATCTTTCAACGTATTTGTGTTATGCAACAATGTTTCAGGCGCGCACACGACAAGCTATCTGTATGCGCGTATAAACTTGGGGTAAAAAGAATGAAGGCAGTCTCATATCTTTTTTCTCACTTGCTCCTTCTTACAATACATTATTGGCGGAAAATTTTGTAAATATGATAACTCACGTGCACACACACACACACAAACACACACACACATAAACACCCACAAGTACACACACAAAACACACACACACACACATACCCATACGCAACCACACACACACACACACACACACACACACACACACACACACACACACACACACACACACACACACACACACACACACACACACACACACACACACACACACACACACACACACACACACACACACACACACACACACACACACACACACACACACACATAGAGGGATACTCACATAATACATATGTTGCTTTCAACTTATCCAGTATATCGCATAGACCCCCACCACTGGAAGGCGAAATATAATTAGATTTATTCGTATGTTGTGAATATACAGCGTTTCTCAAAATAATTGTGCAAGTAAAAGTCTTCTTTGGCAATTAGAAAATACTTTTGTGACATGATGCTTATGCTTACATCAGCATCAAAGGCACAGTCTTAGCTTTCAAGTGCCATTTGTTCTGTTCAATTTGCTTGATTTAATTTCGAGAAATGTTAAGCTAATAACAAAAAGGTAAAAATCACACTTGTCCCACTTTTCCTACAGTTAATGATAGCATCAGACCCTCTTCCCTCTTAAAAGTGGCACAATTGATTTTGCCCTATCGTGGTTAACTAAACATATATCGAGATTAAAACAAGCAAATTGAAACAGAACAAATGACATTTGAAAGCTAAGTCTATGCTCTTGACACTCATGTAAGCATCACGTTATAAAGTTATTTCCAATTGCCAAAGAGGGCACTTTCACTTGCACAATTTTTTGAGACTCGTAAGTTTACATCTACTAAAGATTGATAAGCTCGCACTATCTGACGTAACTTGCACCGGCAGTGTTGCTTTAACCCATTGAAGACGGTTTGATTTCGCTTTAACACGAATTTTCCGTAAACCTTGTGACAAGATATCCCGTCTATCGTCTTCAACGAGTTAAAAGTTTACAGTATTTCCCTAAACAAGGCGATGAACTGATTTCTGCGTAAGAATTACACGCACTGAGCCCATTTGTTGGATTTCACACGAGACTTCTTCAGTTGAGAAGAGTATTAGTGTCATCAACATGTAATATACCGATTTTCTCAATTTTTTTTCAAACAGGAAGTATGTAGTTGTTTGTGTGTGTGTGTGTGTGTGTGTATGTATGTGTGTGTGTGCGTGCGTGTGTGTGTGTGTGTGTGTGTGCGTGTGTGTGTGTGTGTAGTAGTTGTGTGTGTGTGTGTGTTGTGTAGTAGTGTGTGTGTGTAGTGTGTGTGTATGTGTGTGTGTGTGTGCGCGAACTTTGCTATAACACGAAAATCACTGAAAGATCACTATGTGACATACACTGCACATGTATGATTGTAGATTAATACGAATTTTCATTTTTTGATACTGAAATTAAAGGAAAATGTAAATTTGTAAATTCAAAATCCTCTGTCTTTAACATAAGAGTGGTATTAATTCCATCTCAATAATTTTGCAGCTTTATAGTGTGATATTAGCAATGGCTCATAAAATCAAAGCTTGTGTATAACTTTTTTAAAACTAATATCTGTTAGTACTATTTTAGAAACATATTTTACAGTTGATTCCCTTTAATGAGCAGTAATTATTCACCTTAATTAAGCAACGGAGCTGTATGTCATGGTACTTTGTATAGGAGTACATTTATAAATAATCATGTATTATTGCGTATACCACTATCATTATACTCAAGTTTTAGCGTTAGTTTCACACAAATCTGAGATAGAAATGACACCATTTTTACACTGATAACATGTCCCAGGTCATCACGCTATCACTTTCCAAAAATATGAGTTCAAGTTGTAAATAGTGAATTTCAGATAAATTTAAATCTTTATGGGCTAACTTTCAATTGAAATTTCAGTAAATGATAGCAAACACTCCTATCTTTGTTAGAAAACATATCAATACCTATTTATCCCATTATTGTACCATTTTAAGACACACTGTGCTCATATACTTGGAAATTAAAGCTAACTGCGAACTATCTGTCCTCTTCGAAAATGGAGCGGTCGGTACTTATCAATCCTAATCAATCCAATTTAATGGAGAAATGGTTATACAGTGTGTCTCAAAAATTGTGCAAGTGAAAACCGCCCTCTTTGGCAATTAGAAAATAATCTTGAGACCTGATGCTTAAATCAACGTCAAGAGCATAGTCTTAGCTTTTAAATACCGTTAGTTTTGTTCAATTTGCTTGTCTTAATCTTGAGATATGTTAATTTAAATGAGAAAGCGTAAAATTGCAATTGTGCCACTTTTACTATATTCTCTTGTAAAAGTGATACAATTGTGATTCCACCCTTTTGTTGTTTACAAGATATCTCAAGATTAAAACAAGCAAATTGAACAGAACAAATGACATTTGAAAGCTATGACTTTGCCCTTGACGTTGATGTAAGTATCATGTCACCAGAGTATTTTCTATTCGCCGAAGAGGGCGCTGTTTACTTGCAATTTTTTGAGACATGCTGTAGCAAGTCTCAAAAAATTGTTCAAGTGAAAAGCGCCCTCTTTGACAGTTGGAAAATACTGCTGTGACACATGATTACATCAACATCAAGGGCAACGTCTTAGCTTTAAAATGTTGTTTGTTTTGTTCAGTTTGCTTATTCTGATCTCGAGATATCTTGTAAAAAACAAAACAGTGGAATCACAATTGTGTCACTTTTACGGGAAGAGGACCAGATGCTATTACTGACTGTAGTAAAAGTGGCACATTTGTGATTTTACCTTTTCGTGTTAAACTGGACATATCTCAGGATTAAAACAAGCAAACTGAACAGAACAACGGCATTTGAAAGCTATGACTATGCCCTTGATGGTGATGTAAGTATGACGTCACAAAAATGTTGTTCTCATTACCAAAGAGTACGCTTTTAACTTGCACAATTATTTTTGAGACACACTGTAATTAACTCCATTCAGCCTTAACAGGTGCTATGAAAAACCTTTATTTTAACGGCACAACTGTGCTTACAAGCACAAGCGAACCCTTTTCTCAAAGTGTACCTTAAAACTTCCAAGTACTTTTGAAAATGATGAGAAATAAAGGCTTCTGTTATTGTGTTTTACATAGACCTATTATCATCTGTCAATGCACTGGAAATCACACGTTCTAAAATGATTCCTTTTCTTTGAGAATTGATGAAAATTAAAAAGTGGGCGACAATTTTTGCCTTAGGAATTAAACATGGTGATACATGTATGTGCTCTCTGATAATATCATTGTATAAACAGTTATCAGTAGGTTTGATGTTGTTTTTCTGATTTCATTAATGCATTTCATTCGTACTTTGTGAAAAGTTGTCTGATCTACCAAAAGTATACGTAAGCTTCATTTGTCAAAATATTCAAATGTCCGATAGGAATTATGATTTTTTTTCAATATTTTATACCACAAGGAACAGAGAATGTACATAAATTGTAATGGTACATTCCTCAGAGGATTCAGTATTATGTTTATACATATCTCACGATAATGCGGTATGTCAGGGTTACATGCTCACCGACAATTTATGTACACTGTCTGCATCCGTGCATATCAAGTATTATACTGCACATTTATTCTTCAAACAGTTTTTAGCTGTGTGCTGAACGCTTCAGGCATTTATGCCATTTCCTATAGAGCCATTTAAATGTCAACGAAAAGGAAGGCATTTTTCAAAATCATCAGTATATGCGTCTTCACAAGTCCTTTATCCTAACGAATACTAGCATCCCATCGTTTATCTATCATTATGGGTAAACGATTCTACTCTGGGAGAAGTAAATTTAGAAAAGGGTGGATTTTGGATGAATTTGAGAAAATTTCAGCGACTTCATCCAGAAAGCCTGGATCACTCCTGTAGTCACACCACAGGGAGGGGATTTTGATTGAAATTCGCTTAGAATGCACTTTTTCGACACGCAATTAATTTAACGCTAAAGCATTTTGGTTGATCCGACAATTTTTTCAGAAATTATTAAAAACTTATATAGCATTGTCACAATGTCACATCAGAAGACAACCTCAGATCGATCAAAAATTGTTTATACTGACATATTTCGGATTTCAAACCATCAGTAAGATTATATTATTATATGTGATGTATGTGATTCACCCTACCAAACATTTTACATTTTGATAAGTTTCTCAAGAATGGAAGACTTTCAGAATGAACGATTTTCTGGCATTGATAGAACATATGCCCTATATAGGTCTGTCTAAAACATAATTGCAATTTTTTTTTTTTTACCATTTACCAAAAATATACTTGGACTTTAAAGGTTGAACACTCTAAACTAAAGGGTCGTAAAAGGTTCCCATTGTGTCATAATATTGTCACTCCTTGCTTTTAGCACCATCCTCACGTCAATAAGAGTCTCATTAGCACCACGCTGCCCTGAAAGCGCTAATCAACGCCATTAAAAACCCCCTAGCATCAAAATTGTACGAATGATCACCCCAACAATGGCCGATATCCATGGAGTCGCGAATTGTGACAACATGGCTTTTAACGAACGTCTTCTCAGAGTAACTTTACACTGCAAGATTGGAGTGTGTAATTCAACACCCTTGGTGTTAGCCAATGTAGATACCAGGGGTGTTACATTTCAACACTGGGTGTTATTCAAATACCGAAGAAATTACTTCAAACACAACGTGTATTACTCTACAAAAAGGGTGAAATTGTTCACTCTTTAAGGAGTGAATGTCAAAAAAGAGTGAATTTCGAGTGAACTTGGAGTGAAAAAACACAGTCACCCGAAATTCACTCTACATTCACTATTTTTGACATTCGCTCTTTAAAAATTCAAATAGTGAACAATTTCACTTGTTAGATTTAAAGAGTGAACAATTTTTACTCATTTTTTTTAAAGAGTACCTTTAATACCAAGTGTGTTAAAACTAACATTTTCTGGTATCTTTTTTGGACAACATCCGAATGGTAGATTTAAAACCGCAAATTTTGCAGTGACGTGTGGTATTCTATGAAACAATCTGTTTCATTAATAATAGTTTATGAACATTGGTCAATTCCATTAACATAAACAACATAGTGATATGATAAATGTGCAATTACTTTTTAATCAGCGATTTAAATTATCTTTTGTGAGTCTTATTACATGTACTTCTTAGTCCAGGAACTGAATTTGTGACTGTTTTTTAAATCGTGAGAATGCGGGAAGCAAGGGCGCGTAATTAGATCTCCGGTCTTGTTCTTTGATTAAAACCTAATTAATTAAATGTGTTACAAATGTTATTATAACTGAATATTGTATGCACTATATCACTAAAATTTACACTTATTGCCAGTAAAAGGAGTTTTTTTATCATTACATATTAATCCTATTTTCATTTAAAAGCATAAAACTATAAATGCATGGGTCCTTTTGTTTTTCCAGCCATTCTTTACCTGGGATATTTTAACTGTGTACCCAAGACATATGGAGGTTTACACTTATATTGCCAGTAAAGGGAGTTTTTTTTATCATTACATATTAATCCTATTTTCATTTAAAAGCATAAAACTATAAATGCATGGGTCCTTTTGTTTTTCCAGCCATTCTTTACCTGGAATATTTATAAACTGTGTACCCAAGACAATTGTCTAATGTTGAATTTTAACAGTTATCTGTACTTTGTAATATAATATCACGTCGTTCTGTACATAACCAAGTTTTATTATGCAATAGTCCTCATAACATTGATACGTTTTTATACTTGGTACTGACTATGAATAAATGATTAATTCCTCATTCACTTGATATATCTACGAAAAATATACAAAGAAAATATAAAAGAAAATAATTCAAGCTAATCATATACCGGCAGGCACAAAATATTGTCACATCGTGTTTTGGAGTGAGTAGTCCCAGATTTTAACTGCTAGGAAATCAATAAATGTCTTGTTTCTTATCAAAATACAGGCTTCATACGAAGATTTTAACAAGGGAACGCATGTTTTTGGTACGATGTTGAGTTTGGAGTTGTATAATCCTGCAACTAGGTTTAGAATATGATTTAGTTAGACCCATACAATTTGGTCATAATAATGGCATATATTCCGTAGTAGCCAGATTTTTATGGTAGATTCACTTTAACTTTAATCACGGCAATTTGATTTCTTATTTGATCATTTGTAAAAAAAAAAAATAATAATAATATGACTGTAAAGTTGTAACGACTTGATTCAAAACAATGAAAATATCAATCAACCGTACAATTCAACTATTTTGTGTACGTATAACCTGTACTATAATATTTTATACATTTTTTTTTCAAAATAATTTTCTAGAACAACAGAAAGATGATGTCTATTGCCTACAAAGGGGACAATGTATTTTTAGTTAAGTACAACAAGTACGCACAACAGCCATTCCATAACGGAACACTATACGGATGATCGTCAATTTTTATCGAAGTATCTTTATGCTCATATGTATACACCCTTTTGAAATGCTTACCAACAACTGAAGTCTGAAGGTTCTGAAACTATTTCGAATTCAATCCAGTTGAGTATGGGGCGATTTTGTCAACACAATTGAAACTGTCATAATGCATGATTTCACAGGAGTCCAATAGAAATGTCACATTTCAGGGCATTTATCCAGTGCAGATTTAATGTAATTAGAACTGACATTTTGTACAAAATGCTTTTACTGAAGAGTTATTGCAGCATACTGATTACAAATTCTGGAATTAAATTCATCATATTCTGCTTTGTTAATCAATGCATTGAATATTTGAAAGATTTATTCTGAGTGTCGCGTTTTGCGTCAGAGCATCTTAATTACGTTTGAGCATGCAGGATGTTCGATATGTCGTGTGACTGATTGATGCGATACCTGTGTGTGTGTGTGTGTGTGTGTGTGTGTGTGTGTGTGTGTGTGTGTGTGTGTGTGTGTGTGTGTGTGTGTGTGTGTGTGTGTGTGTGTGTGTGTGTGTGTGTGTGTGTGTGTGTGTGTGTGTGTGTGTGTGTGTGTGTGTGTGTGTGTGTGTGTGTGTGTCGTGTGTGTGTGTGTGTGTGTGTGTGTGTGTG
>JZLH01S0273962.1:0-25503 GCA_001188425.1 Eucidaris tribuloides
AAATTTGTGATTATCTATTACATGCTACTCTAGCCACTAATTAGATGCAGTTTATGTGCTGGTGAAATCTACATTGAAATATTTTTACTGCCTAGACTATTCTGGAATGTTGAAGAGCTGTCTGGGCCAAATGTAATTTACATAGAAAAAATGTAACTCCCCAGGTGTCAGCGGGGGTGTCAGCTAATTAGCATGATAAAGGAGGCATTTCCTGTGAACATACTAGTGAGTTCAGTGACCTTTAGGCTAATGTTGTAAACAGGTTGTTTATGAATGGAATAGTCTAGATACTAGTAGATTCTAGAACAGGTCATTGAGTGTTGTTATGTTCGTCATATTACAAGCATGAATAGATGATTCTAGACTATGAGGTTTTTAAATAATATCAGTTGTTTGGACATGAGTTCAGAGTTTCTGCTCCATCTTAGCTCAAGATCACATGTGTTTATAGTAACCTGCATTTGGAGTTTATGTGACCTTGGCACGATACACAACCGTGTGGAGTATACAATAGGAGATTGGTGTGTGGACCTGCCTGTTTATTACCTGAGCATAGCCTGTGCGATTAATTTTGGAATTACTACATCATCGTGCTGCAATGGGACTGTGTTGTGAATTATGCCTCAACACCGATTTCAATTGGAATACCTGCTTCATTCTGCATTGGGAGTCATACTCATACCATTGGGGACTTCTACTAATTGGAATTTATCTTGGATCAATCTGTTCGGACCTGATATATCTGGAAGTACTATTCAGCTGAATTCATTGGAACAACATTGCGATCATAATTTGGGAATACTGGATTGGATAATTACCTGCGCGCATCAACTGGAGCGCAGATTCTCCACTACAGTATCCTTTATTCCATTGATAAGTTAATATTTACTTGTACGATCATTGTGAAAGATTGTGACAGTTTTGTTTGTATTTTTTGAGAAAAAGGGCCGAAATACCCCATATAATAAATATTTCTTAATCAAATATTGGTATCATTTTGGTTTCATCTTGCGGTGTGAATGATCGCTAACACTAGTCTTATTACCTGACATACTACTTGCGTAAGGAGAAATAAATGAATAACGCCTGCGAAACAGGCTAACTAAGACGTTGAACACCGATAGTCGACTAGTCGCGACTATTGGTGGGCGACTAGTCGACTCTCTAAAATGCTGAAGTCGTGCAACACTACTGGAAATGGTCAATATGATGTAAAGAATGTGTAACTTCATTGCAGTCTCTGGTTTTATATACAAAGTTTGCTTTATTTTTATTGTCTCTGCTTATGTAGTTTCATATTTCTTAACAATTTTTTTCATGGTATAAAACCAGGTTTCAGTGAAATTCTGTTTTCTATTTTCTACTTCATATCCATGACTTTTAAACATATTTTGAACAATCATTTCATGATATTAAAACCAAGTTTCTGGGAAAATTCTGTTTTCTGTTTTCCACTTCAATCCATGATTTTTGCTTGCAATTTTGTTCTATATTCATAACCATTTTTTCACGGTATTAAAACCAGGTTTCAATGAAATTAAGTTTTCTATTTGCTACTTAAAGGAAGATGTAGCCTGCAACTAACAGGAATAAGTTAAGAAAGATTTTGGGGTAAATGTCAGTTCTTCCCAACCAATTAGATCACACGTGCACTGGCCTTGAGCTGACCTGACGTGACTGATGCATGCCGGCCAACGCATGTTAATCACGCCGTATTAATTTATGCACTTTTTGAATCAATAAGCTCCTCCCCCTGTAGCTGTTTCGGCGATCTTGTTCTGTGGAAAATTTTTGCAGAGACGTAAAATTAACAGAAATTTACCAAGTGTCACACAGTAGCCTTTATTTAGGCTTTCTTTATTACCATGTACCATAATTTTCAAAATAATCACAATGTCAGTTTTTTTCTTAACTTATTCCTGTTAGTTGCTGGCTACATCTTCCTTTAATTTCAATAATTTTTTCCCTTGTTTCCATAACACAGAAAACTTGTAGCCTTAATTTAGAGCAAGGTATTATACTAACCTATATAGGAGGGGCTACTTCCAGCCGTAGCGATGCGTGATGTACACATCCGACCCAGTTGTATGAGGAACGAGGTGATATCTTCATATAACGGAGGGAAGGCACGACAGATGCGGACGAGGGACGGAAGGGTGGCCTGGTAGAAGAGGACCCACCTCTCACCCGTTAGAACTATGGATGCAGAACAGACATCACACAAATGAGAACGTTTAAACCAATGCAACTTAATGTCGAGATATATTAGATTTCAGGATGTTTCTTGAAATTAGGATTATTAAATAAGGGTGTAAAAACTTATTAGAAAATTTTGAAATAAGCGATACAGGGTTGTCACCACAGTTCGCAGCGCCAGGCGGAGATACCCTGCTCTCAAAATCTCTGGTCAGTACTCACGGTAAATATCAGCCTTGCCGCACGGCACAAATTTCTACCCCCACTGAATAAAGCCCTGGACCCCCCCCCCCTCCGGCCATGAGGGGCGATAGCGCTGCTCTCTACACTTCGCAATCACTTTTTACCCGGTTCTAAAATCATTCTGGTGACAACCCTGCTTATGAAGTAGTAATAATACTCAAATATGTAGAATGTTGTTCAAAAAGTATCAAGGCATACCTATTTTGTGTTTTGTTTGTTCAAATAAGTAAAAGATATTAGCACTTGCATGGCAAATTTTCATCAGAACTTCATGCAACTAAATCAGAAGTATCAATAATTGTGATGTCCATGGAAAGGGTCACAGATGAACTTGATGATAATTAGAACTTTAGAACTTGCAGCTGTATGAAATCCGTTTGTATGTGTGTGTGTGTGTGTGTGTGTGTCCCCTCTTACCTGACATCAATGATGACATGACATTGACACACAGTCTTGCCACACTGAGTGACTTGGGCAGGGCAAACTGAAGGCACAGGTGAGACGTCAACTCGATGGCAAACACCTGAATGATTAGTTATACCAGGAGCAAACAAAAGCAATTCATATTGTCAGAGTATGTTACTTTTCTTTCTTTCACAGAAAATAAATGTGAACACCCGTTCTTCTTGTACAGCATAAATGTTATCCATTAATACTTATGCAATACATCAGGCCATCAACATTATATATTATTCTATTTTTCTTTTTCTTTCTCTTTGTCATATTGTTTTAATTTGAGTTTACTTGATTTCATTTCTTTTGTTAAATTTTACTGTATTTTGATTTCTTTTCTTATCAACTTATTACACTCTTTGAGTGTCATCATCAAAATGTATAAACACCAACGTTTTTGGACATAAATAAGCAAGAACTTTTATGTTCGTTATATCATTTTTTTTTTCATACTAAATTTCAGTTTCCTCCTCATTTGCATTTGTCAGGCACTAAAGGTGCATCAGTGTGTGACTGTGATTCTACACGGCTATAGAAGGGACCAGTCCAGCTTTCATCAAGAAAGCCACCAGACAAAACTGGTGTCAAATCGGTAAAAGATTGATAACTCAGACAAGAAGATCCACGTGTTTGATTTAGAAAAACTTTTACATATCTGATGTCAACTGGATGAACAAAAACACACATATCTTTTTTTACTGATACTCCCATGAAATATGATAATACAGGGAAACTACGTTATACGAGATCGGATATAGCGAGGTACCGCTTTTAACCACGTGAATGTCTCGGTCCCGTTTTCATTTACATATTGGTTAATGGAAAGAAGTGCCATTTATTACGAGCTCGGTTATTACGAGATATCGCTTATAACGAGGTATTTTTCTCAACCCATTAACAAAGAAAAACATAAGAAATTCACCTGGTTAAAACAAGGAAATTGAAGTCGCATCGTACACTGATCAAATTCAAAATTTTGACAACGCAAAAATTGCCAAATTGTTTCAGAGCGCATCGCATTTCATCATGACAGCCTGCCACGCAGCCATGCACAATACATTGCACACAAAGTCCCTGACTCATCTGCATGTGTGTGTAATATACACTACTGCACAGTACATTGACTTGTCACACACACAAAGCCTCGCTGCTGTGTAACTTTACGCAAGTTACGAGCGGCGTGGAGTTTGCTGCTTTATTTCAAGATCTAGTTTTTATTATTACTTTGGATGAGTATATAAATGAAAAATAATCAGCCTGTTGTTCATAGTTTTGGTGCAGAACAAGTAGGAGAAGCAGTAAACAGATGGGTTTAATGCCTAGTCCCATACATGTTATATTTTGTATGATACATTATATGTATGTTTACAACGAGGTACCGATTATAAGGAGGTAAAATCGGCGGTCCCGACGACATCGTTATAACGGGGTTTCCCTGTATTAAATCAAGCTAAATTTTTTTGGCACCAGATGAAGTAGGATTGACTTATAAAAATTCTATTGCAGTTCACTTTTGTATTCAGTTTCACCAAAGAATATGAAATCTGACTTGTGTAATACTAAAGAACACTGAATATAACTTTGGAGAAGACAAAAAACTTACATTGCCAAAGTGACACAACATATCTTTAATGTTCAGGAGGGCCCCCAAAACATGGCTGCCTAACACAGTAACAAATGAAAAAGCAGTCTTTTTACTTGCCAACTGCGACTCTGTTTATAAAAGTGAACATACATGATTTGGACAGAACAAAATCTGTTTTCCTAGCTACAAGATTACATAGAACACCTAATTTTCACCAATAACAGAGATACAACATGTTGTCCTCCCAGTAACTGTGTGGCTATAATCTACCAGACTCACCTGTTTGGCCATGTCTGGCTGGGCCAGCAGCTCAGGGATGAAATCCAGACATATATGCATGGAGGGTACACCTGCCACTGTGACTGGGAGTAAATCACTGGCATAACCCTGAAGGGAAACATGTAAAATAACAAATACAAGATTTTCAAATATGTTGTGGTACTTCTGAAAATTTATATCAATAGTGAGTCTTAGTGACAACACATGAAAACAACATAGCAATAACGATATTCACAACAATAACAGGATCCCAGTTCTGATTTTAGATACAGAAGTCATAATCAACAAGCTGTTGTAGGAATGCATCATTTGACGATGCAATGTAAAGTCAAAATTTATGCACGATTAATGTTTTGATCTGAAAAAAACAAAAACATAATAGCTTCCCTTTTAAATTCTCACAATGGAGGAATAGACTCAACGTTGGTACAACATATATGTTTACAGTTCTTGGAGCAAATATTTCTGCATTTATTTTTATAATGTACACATTTACTTTGTAACAGTAATTGTGATCACTATACATCTAGACATTAGCTGTGTGTATCTATCTTAAGTAATATGAAAACACTTGCGGGGTGGTTCATCTTACCTGGAAGTGGATGAGCTTGGCCAGGTTAGGATCAGCAATGAACATCTGATGGAGGAGGGAGCACACCTGACATTGGATCTCTCTCAGCCAAGATAACTGGCTCTCTTCAACCTGAGGAAATACCATGATGGGAGAAGGAAGGAGAAGATAATGAAATGGAGGAGGAGGAGAAGGAGGAGGAGGAGGAGGAGAAGGACGAGGAGGGGAAGAGGAAGAGGAGGAATAGGCAGAAAAGTTGAAAGATGAAGCAGTAGGAGGATGGAAGATGGAAAAAAGGATGACAAATAAGGAGGAAAAGGAAGACAGAGAAGAAGATTGAAATTTTGATACATTTCAGAACTTGTTCAGATTTTAGCATTTTCCCCGAGTCTTATTATTTACTTTATGGCATAAGTTGCATCGTACTTTGTAAAGTACTATGTAGTGCAACTATAATATTAAAACATAAATTATTCATCACACTACACCTTCTACTACTACTTGTGCTACTACTACTACAACTTCCACTATCACTACTTCTAATACTATTGCTGCTGCTACTACTATTACTACTTCTACTATTATTGCTTCTGCTACTATTACTACTACTACTACTACTACTACTATTTGTACTACTAGCACTTACTACTTCTACTACTAGTACTATTCTACAACCACTACCACTACTACTAGTAATACTACTACTATTACTACAATACAACTTCTACTTCTACTACAGAGAAACTTGTATATAAAAAAAAAGTACAATACAAGGGAGACAAGAAAAAAGTTTTTATGACCAGGTGGTCTTTAAGTACAGGTTCCTACAACACACATGAGAAGCACTTTTCAAGTGGAACAGAAATGATGGTCTTTCTATACTGGTGGTCGCTACAGCAGGTTTGCCTCTACTACTACTACTAGTATTACCACCACCGTTGCTGCTGCTGCCACTGCAACAAATACTCCTTCTGATCAAGACAGTGATGATGATGACATCAACTATAAAGTGCATCAATCCACTGTCCCCCCTCACCTGTTCATTTTCAAACGGCAGACAAGCCTCCAGCAGGATCTGCATGGCGGCACTTTCCTGGGCTATAACGAGGGCAGACTTCAACTCCTCTCGCTCCTGCTGGGATGGGAGGGGGCTGGAGCTACCGGGGTCGGGACGTGCCCTCCCCACGGTGGGGTTGGACAGCAGGTAGGAGGAGAGGAAAGCCCTGCAGGCCGCCAGGTAGGCATGTAGGGTCTGGAGAATGACGTCTAGGATAGGAGGGCATCTGGAGAAAAGATATAGTAAAATGTAAAGCATGAATATGTCAGTTCATAGCCAGTTTCAGAATTCAGTTTCATGAAATACATATCTATGTAAACTTTATAAATAAATAAATTAACTTAACCCATTAATTAGCTCTTGAAACTGTTTATTAATTAATATATTTTTTGAAATGATATTTGTAGACACAGGTAACAAGAAAAAACACAAATGTTTAATTAAAAACTGATGAAGAATAACATGATACCAATACTTCACTAATATATTTTCTATCCAAATTGGCAACCAGCTATGACCATCTCTCCAGGTAATGAGTTTCTGAATACTCTATATTGCAAAAAATTATTTTGAAGTATCATGACCTTCCTGACATTTTTGCAAGTAAATAATTGAATGGGTTAATTTTGCAAGTCAACTTTACGCATTGATATCTCTCTTGTTATTATAGTATACTTCTTGATATTGGTATCAATACAAAGCCTGTTTATTTCCCTTTACAATGATACCTCATTTGCTATGATTACGAATTCATGGAATGTGCAAGACATTTTAATAAGGGCCAAAACAAAAGTGAAAAGCTGCAAAAATGCACACCAGTTCGACAGCCATTTGTATGGAGAGTGAATTGTGTTTAATGATGTTGTGATGTTTTTTAGTGAAGTGTCATGTGTTGATCAATGGAGGGGACCTTGCAAAATTGCCAGAATCCTAATGAAACTCGGACACAATGATAATTTCACAATCTCATTCCATATTCAAAACAAAACGTAAAAACAACACATAACACTTAATTAAAAACCATAACATCATTAAACACAATCCACTCTCCATACAAATGAATGCTGAACTGGTGCTACTAACAATGCATTTTGCAGCTTTTCACTTTTCACTTGGCCCCTTATTAAAATGTCTTGCACATTCCATGAATCCATGATCATGACAAATGAGGTATCTTTGTAAAGGGAAATAGACAGGCTTTTCAATGATACCAATGTTAAAAATTATACTATAAAACCAAGAGAGATATAAATGGTCAAAGTTGAGGTGCAGAGCTTTTTTTGAGGGGTTTATGATACAAACAGGCAAAAAGCAATGATATAAACGGATATAAACACAAACAAACTCACGAACAATGCAAAACATGAAATAAGTGAGATTACATTTCTGAGACAAAGCTATCTTGATATTTTATATACTAGTCATCCAGTTTCAAGTTAAATTTGTCAAGTAAACATTTTTTGTGTATTTAGTTTATTTTTTGTGAAAATTACCTTGCATGCCGTAAACCATTTGCAATGGTATAGGACATAAATATTACAGACTAAGTACTCCGACATTATGAGTTTTTTTTTTACCACGAGCCAATTTGTGGTAACCAAACTTACCTGAAGACTCGCAGATCACATCGCAGTACAATCAGTGGGTCAAGGGTCAAATCCTCTTCAGTATAAGGGGTCACGGGTTTGGTTTTGGTCAAAGCATTGATGGTCATCACATGCAACCTACAATAACGTCAAAATAAATATAACACAGAAATGGACAATCATCAAAAAACAAAATAAATGTCCTAACTCATGCTTACTCAAATCAAGTCCTGTAGAATGTTCAGCAGGTACTTTGAGTACACTGCCTACAGAAATATACTACATAGGGCACGATTGCCTCTTCCAGGAGAAAGTTCATTCCAATAAAAGCAGGTTAACATGAACCACATATTAAGGCTACAGGAAATTATTCAAAATGACTGATCTTGTGTTACACTTGGTTAAAAGTGTACAAAATTGTTTACATGTTGAATAATTTGGTAATATATTGGTTACATTTGACAGCAAGAAATGACAACACACCTAGCAAAATTATTACAATTTGGACTGTGTGATTCAAAATAGTTTCTGAGCAGATATCACTATTTTGATATTCTTATTTAATGGAAGCATTTGCAAGGCTTGATTTTCAGAGCATAAACTGTTCACATATCTATGTCCAAAAAAATTACCTGAGAGGAAAGATTTGATTTTCATCATATACCATCACTACACTACACTCATACATAATATCATCCACCCAAGATTAATATCACTCGTATTCTATAACACATCTCCAAAATTATGACATAATTTCATATGTACTTTCTACATCATGCCCTTTTTTACTCCATGATAACTTGAATAATAAACCCCGCTCCACTCAGTCAGACTTGATGCATCAACTGACACCCACAATAATTTACTTTCTGGGCATGACCGTGTTGAGTTTGTTCCAAAGACTAACCGCCATGGAGGTGACTTTCCTGGGTACGTCCTGGTCCAGCAGTTCAGGCAGGCTGGCTACCAGGGTGTCGGCATATCCCCTTCTACTCCTAATATCCCCCTCTCCCCCACCCCCTCCCAATGCATCATCTGACACCCACATTGACTTACTTTCTGGGCATGACCGTGTTGAGTTTATTCCAGAGACTGACCGCCATGGAGGTCACTTTCCTGGGTACGTCCTGGTCCAGCAGTCCAGGCAGGCTGGCCACGAGAGTGTCGGTAAAGTCCATCAACCGGTGATTCTCCCTGTCTAACAGGGATTCCAGGATAAGTACTGCTGGGGTGGGGTTGGTTCGGACTGATGCCAAAGCTGGGAGAATAAATTGAAACAAGTATTACGCTCATATGCATATATATAATGAAAGTAGTAAATGTTTAAATGTACATGTACATGTTTAAATTAACTGCTCACACATGTATTCACAATTGTAGGAATTTGGTGTAGTGTGTATGTGGGGGTGGGGTGGGGGTGGGGGTAGGACATGGCATCAGTCACTTTTTGATTGAAAACATTCACATGAATGAGACTCGTCAGTGTTACCGTAGAGCATTAGGTGGTAATTCTCTCCATCTAAAAGGGATACAAGGATAGTTATTGCTGGGGTGCGTTTTTATTTTTCATTAATTCCAAAGCTGGGAGAGTGAATTAGAACAAATTTATTGAAACATGTTTTTTTTTACTCTAGATCTCGTAGAATTTGCTGTATTTACTATATTACATATTAAATGCTTAACACTTAAATTTTATATGACTAAAAAAAAAAAAAGAATAACACACCAAGACCCGACTGGTAATTTACTACTTTCAAGGTAATTTTATCTTCTGTTTTTTAATTCATTTCCATGTACAAAGCATAAATAAAAGTATATATTTTTTTGACTCTACTTTTATTTCGTGTAAATCACAGCATGTAACAGTTCACTACTAATATAGACTCAAATACATCATCAAATGTACAAACCTTCTGGACTGATCTGTTTGAGCATAAATCACACATCTGGCCAAATCACATATCTACATAAGTGATATCCCAATGTAAACTAGGTCGAACCGATTGTGTTGGCTCAGTTGGTAGAGCGTCCGCCTCACAACCAGGAGTTCGGGGGTTCGAGCCCGTTCAAACCCCAGCCGCATCAGACCAAAAAACGTTAACAGATGGGATTTGCTGCTACCCTGTTTGGCGTTCAACGATTTCAGGGATAGAGCAACGTCGATCTGGCGCTGCTCAGTGGCTGCCGGGCCCACGATCAATTGGGCAAAATGAATTCTCAAAGGATTTCTATTTCTGATTTCTGTTTCGAATAAAATGTGGATTATTATTATTATTATTATTATAAATTGTTTTAGAAAGAAACAAACCTTCACCGAGCTCCTCCGGACTGCATCTCTGATGCGAGTCCCTCTTGCCCCTCTTCATCCTCCTCCTCCTCTGCCTGTCCTTCTCCTCCATCTCGTCGGCCAACCAGTCTTCCACCTGGCACAGGTGGGGGTAGTGGGTGGACACGCACCTCAGCAGGGCGGGGTAGAGGGCCCCAAACTCCCCCTGCTTCATCTGGGCGTGGCGCACCAGGTACTTGATGGGGATCTGGGAGATGAGCTGGCTGGAGTAGGTCAGGGGGCGCTCCTGGATGATCACTGTGTCGGGCAGTGAAAGAATATCTCAGATTTTTATGATTTGAGTTATTTTACAGCTGGAAGAAAAACATTTGCAGAATGCACATTTAGATGTAAAAAATCCTGATACTTTCTTCCACAAAAATATTTTGAATCTGCTTATTTATAGTTAAACCCATATAATCCATATATTTACATAAATATGTGTTAAATCCATGTTGTTGTAAATGTGTATTTTTGTATGATTTTTATGTTATTATTAATATGCATGTAAACAGAACATACATCCTTAATGGACAATAAAACATTGAATAAGTCAAAATGCATAAAATGATAGTTCACAGCATAAACACAAATGGATAAATAATTGCATTCTGGGTTAATGTTACGACTGTGAATGTACATCGGAAAACTCCAAGTTCTGCTCAGAATGCTCGGGTCATTGTCAAGAGAATAGTCAAATTCTTTGTCAAATAGTGAACTAACGGTCAAATACTATGCACAAGTGCATATTAGCTCATTTATCAAAAGAAATTTAAATATTATTTTGCAACAAAATACTGTCTGTGGTATTATTTATAGCTCTTCTTCCTAACTTGTATAATTGTACAGACAGGCAAATTTTAAGTGAGCAAATACCAGCAGTTTGAAGAATACATGTTAACACATTAAAAACATATTGATACAACAATTTATCTGACTCCCCACAAACGTCTCAGTAAATGAAGGTAGAAGCTTATATGTTCCTATGTCCAGTAACAAAATTAATGTAAGGAAATACTATAGCAACCTTGCTTTAAAAAAATACCAAAACAGATCTATCTTTGAACATTTTTTTTACTAGTCTTTATCACAATCCAGTAGTTACTAAGAATTGGTTTGAAAGTTATATATGGAATACTAAATTAAACCACCTATCTTACTTAACTGTCATATTTATCACCAGTGTAAAACTGGTAATGCTTGCCATGGTGCAAATTATTTGTTATTTTTAACTGTACTTCCAAGATGTGTGAAAAAAAAACAGTTGCCCCTTCCCAATTCCAACTTGATACCTTTGGCCAAGGTATGACAACTTTAGACAAAGATATTACTAATGGATTACTAGGGATGATATTAATAATTTTTTGCTAGGCAAGTTTTGTAAGTGTGTCTGTTTTGGTCCTAGTTCAAAGTATACAGTATGAAATGAACACACCACATCAATAGCTTATTCTCTATCTAATTTTCATGACATTGGGACATGTACTGGAAGCATTATCTCACTTCCACACTTCCATAATTGTAACACTTGTAGCTTATAGTTTAGTTTTAGTTTTCCATCTTTTTCTCTATCAAAGGATTTTGAAATGTAACATGCGGTCTATAGAACTGATTCTTCACTTATCTCAGAATGCATCTAATCTAAGATTTATGTCATATATGTATAACCTACATTAAATGCAAACTTTGAAGTTTACATTTACAACAAAATCTGCAAGAAATAAATAATTATTCAAATTCCAGTTGTGACATACTGCCTTTAAATGTCTACTCTTCTCTATTCAGGCAGAGATTGTTTACTGGACACAGATAAATGTATATAAGCCCACAATCTCCACAGAGGGAGGTTGTGCAGTACTTTCACTCACTAAGATGTTTCATATTGTTCAGTACACAGTCCTCATAGAGCAGCACATAGTACATCATCAGCAGCTGAGCCGTCATTCGTTCCTCCTCCCCAATCTCAATCTTGTCGTCAACTTCCATCGCCTCTGTGTCAGAGCCTGTGACAAAGGACACTGCGGACGATTTGAACACCGACAGAATCTCCCTCTCTGTGAGTGGGGCGTTCCGCAGGTGTTTGGAGCCAGACTGGGTCGGCATGACAACTGAGGTCACAAACACTTCAATGAGAGGGGGTAGCAAAGGGTGGAGGGGAGGGGTTGCATTGCACATCTGTCTGAAGAGCCAATCCTAAAGAGAGGGGAAAACAAAGAGGAGTAAGAGCATCTGAATGAAAGACATTGTCTATTTCTGACTATTATTCAGAATACAATGCAACTGATAACACATGAATGAATGTTTTAACATCAAACAATTAGGCTCTGTAAGATGTCAGTGTAAAAAGCATCTTTTTTTTACACCGAAATCATATTTTTTGAAGAATCATATGGCAAGCTTCAAGCCCTTTTTTCCTGATGTGCATTTTTCATATGTTATTAATATATTTTGTTAATGCAAATTTGAAATTAAAATCATTGTCTTTAACATCATCATCATCATCATTATTTGCCAGATAGCTCTCAGGGAGAGCAAGTTGCCCCCTTGATCCCCAAATAAGCTACAGTGTCTACCTTGATCGGAATATTATGCTTGGTAAATGCTCGGCTCTTCAGTAAGTGAAACACACAGTGAACCGGTAAGAAGCCTGTTGTAGCTGCACTCAGCTTGGGTGTGACAGCCACTGTCACTGCATGGGCCGCTGCAACCTACAGGGTGATAACAAAAAACAAAGACTGATTGCCAAATTTTATACCCATGTGTTTATTTATATGTATTCTCCACCACTGGTGCAAATGTAGAAATAATGGATAACATGAATCTTTCAAAAAGAACAGTTCTCCAAATGTCATCGCGACAACTAGTTCTGTTGCTTTTACTTCCATTATTACTTTTACAACATCAACTACAACTTGTTTACTTAATAACTCCTCCTACTACTCCTATGAACAAAACCACTACCACTATTCATATTCCTACTCTTACTAATTATCTATTACTGCTACCACTTCTACTACTACTACTACTACTACTACTACTACTACTACTACTACTACTACTACTACTACTACTACTACTACTACTACTACTACTACTTCTACTACTACTACTACTACTACTACTACTACTACTACTACTACTAAATCTGCACTACTACTCTTATATTGTACAACTGATATCAGAAGTAGCAGTTTTACTACTTTCTGTAACTATTACATCATTTGTAAACACTTCTACAAATGATATGACACCTATTAGTGCAATTATTTATATCACTGTTACTAATAAAATTACACAATCACCATACAATTATATTTCATTCCATTCATACTCAAAAAACATATATTACAAATGAATGTAGCAAACATAATAATGATCTTGTGCAGCACAAAATTCAGGAATAATTGGTAGTGCTGTGGATAATCTGAAGAAAAAAACTTCATAAAATTGTAATTTGACAAATAAAATACAATACCTGTTCTGTGAAGATATCTTGAATGAAGAGCAACCTCATTTTGGCTAATGAATTGGTTCTCATCACAATCTGTTGAAGAGAAAATAAATCAAATTAGCTGAAATCTTGTGAAGCAAGATGTCATACTTGAATATCTGAAAGTATTTGTTATAATATAACCCTTCCCCGCATTGGGGGGGGGGGGGGTAGGGAGTATATACTGAGGAGTAATTCAATCAAAAACATGTCCATACCTTCATGCCAAGAGTGGTGCAGACCAAATCTACAATAGCTTGCATCTGGTTGGCATGGAAATGAATGGCCATCAGCAGCAGCATTTCACTGAAAGAGGCACTGACACCGCTCTCCCTAGGAACAGAAATTAAAGAGTGGAAGAATACAAAATGTCAATTAGCATGATGGATGGTATTAAACACATTAGTAATAACCTACCAACTACCAAAGTCAAAGAAGTAATTGTAACAGTATAGTTTATTTATATCAAATATATATAATATAATAACTAGATCAATTTGGATGCTGTGCAGTCAAAAATATTCTCCACCTTCCCATGCCAATTACTCATCCAACAATTAATAACCATGACTACATACTTCATTAATTTAATTCATATCTTATACCCATCATAATTTCACCTTAAGTCTGTGAATTGTTTTTCAAGCTCCAAAGGCTTTATATTACACAAGCCATATAACTAGCATTACTTCATTTATGATTTAAAAATCCTGTTATGGGCTCCAAATCGGGGATATAAACAGAAACATAAATTAACAAGCAAAAGGAATCTATCCATAAATTTAATGGGCACATTTGACCTTTATGAATTTGTAGATTCATAAATTTGTAGATTTCAACAAAAAAAGGACCATGATGTATACATCATGGTCCTTATTAGGTCAAATATGATCAAATCCACCCAAGGGGTTCTCCACATCATAACGACACAGTGTTTATGGAGAGATGGAGGGATGGACAACCCGGGAAGCATAAAATCTCACCTTTCAAATCTTGGTCCTTCCTTCACAAGCCAGTTGATCCATCTTGTCACAATTTTCTCATCATTTCCACTAAAAACAATTAAAAGATTTTAGGCATGAGAAGTGAAAGTAAAATATAACTAAGAAAGTATTTAATTCATTCCTGTGTTATTGTATGTGTATGTTCGCTCTTTCACAGTCTCACTGTGTAGTGAGGGGCTCCAGAAACATGAACTACACATGAGTTGCAAGCTATTCAATCTGTTCTCTGTCATTTCTCAGTGCTCATACAAAGTGGATTCATTTGACCTTTGGAGATATGAGCCCCAACCCCCTTTTATTTTGTTATTGTTGTTTTTGTTTTGTTTTGTTTTGTTTTGTTTTGTTTTGTTTTGTTTTGTTTTGTTTTGTTTTGTTTTGTTTTGTTTTGTTTTGTTTTGTTTTGTTTTGTTTTGTTTTGTGTGTTGGATAGATCATTTGAGTAGTTTGCTCTAGTACATATACTTGGCATTACACTGCATGACACAATTAAATTGTGAAGGTGTAATAACCCAGTGACTAAAGCAATGAATTTGGTGGAAAAAAATGTTTGATTAAATTCTGCTGTGGAATTTGTGCTGCAGGGTACAGCAGTTCAACTGCATTACCCCTCTCCATTCAAGGTGTATAAATGGAATTATGAAACAACACATTCCATTGCAAGCAAGCTTGGCATTCATCATATCACAGGCTGCTATAATGGGAATACTGCCCAGGTGGTACAGGTAGTACACAATAATTCAAGTTTGATATTGGTACAATGATCAGGGAGCATGAAGTTGTGTGAGAGTGCATTCCATTCTGATAATCAGTCTTAATTTGAGAAATTAACAGATGGGTCAGTCCATGAGGTTGGGTCAAAAAATTCAGCAATGTCCATGAACAATGGGGAGGTGTCATGGCTCAGTGGGTAAGACTTGGTTTCTCGACCTTGAGGTCCGAGGTTCGAATCCGCGCCGGGCCATGGCGGTTGTGTCCTTGGGTAAGGTACTTTATCCCCATTACCTCGTCTCTCGGATAGGACGTAAAGCCGGAGGTCTCGTGTTGAGACAGAAACACCTCAGCACGTTAAAGAACTCATGCACTTCATCGATAAGAGAAGGGTGAAAACCCGGTGTTGTGGTCACATATCCATATGCAAAAACTACCCGGGACTGGATGCCTCAGGGTAACAGTGATTATGTTCGCTTTTCTAGTCCCTGTCATCCGAAATGATGACGAAGCAATAATAATAATAATAATAATAATAATAATAATAATAATAACACAGGTATGAGCTTGCATATTACACACTGAAGACCAACTCATCTTTTAATCATTTTTGATGGAGTAAACATAGGACTGTGTCCTACTATAATCATACCTGCTTCAGTTGGTAATTTGTACTGGATTTGCTTTGACACTCAGTTATTATTTGACTTTCGTTACATGGAAATCACATTTAAATAACATTAACACAAAATTCAATGTATGCAATCTCAATATTACCATGACACTGAAGAACTTCTATCGTAGTTGGTTACAGTTTTTAGGCTGAAATCATTATTGACAAATGTTACTTGGCTGAAACTGAATCACAGTTTCTCAATTCTGGTATTTCACAAAAGTTGATGCAACCCCATGGACTGACCCAGATCTTAGGTACTAACCTGACGAGAAATGGACAAGCCAGCAGCATACAGAGTCCCATGGAGATAAACCTGATGCCTGCAGCAGTGGGCGGTGGGTGGCTGGTCAACAGACGTAATAGCTGTTTGGTTTCCGTCTCACTGAATCTGCGGGTAACAATAATAGTCCAGATGCTTTATCCAAATAAATCAGGATTTGTACAAGCTTACAGAGTTTCCCTAAGACTTTTTTCTGACCTCTCACACATAATCTCAAGCCAGTGGATTATGAAGAATAAATCCCATTGGTAAGAATCTAAGACAGAATTCAAAGAATTATTTGCAATATTGCAACATTATCAAATCATCATATATAACTAATTTTATCTCTTAGATAATGAGTTTTTCAAGAACTACTTAACAAAAAAATTGTCTATAATAATTTAGCAGTTATAATGAACAGCACTTCAGTTCATTTAACACTTGAATAGCAAACATCAACAAAGGCAAAAAATTGGAGACTGTCCCACATACTCCATGAACCAATTACAACATTTACCAATATCTACACTAACTGCAGTATATATGGAAGGACTTGTCTTGAATTTGTTTATTTGAAGAGGAAATAGAAAACTTAAATTGACACCCCCCCCCCCAGGCAGAAAATTTATACAGACAGGATGCACAGCTAGCGACTTTCAATTTTTCTTTTGGCTTTGACCCCTCTTTAACAAATTCCTGAATAGACCCCTGTACCTGATGAATGACACTGTTTATTCCATCCAAAACATAAACTACACCTCTTTCAATTTTATTGCTACCTGTGGCCCCTCTTTTACAAACACCTGGATGTACCCCTATACATCATGAATGATTTATTCCAACATCTTACTTCATTCCAGCGATTCCTTTGAGGGCACAGTAGAGTCTCATGAAGGCACTGGCCTGTACCACGTTCCTGGCAGGGAGGTCCCCAAAGTGTTCCTCGGAGGGGGTGATTGCTTTCAATTCCTGGAGGAGATGGTCTCGTAGGCACTGCAGCATCGTGTTCTCTTGCTTGATCTGTGATTCATAGTGATAAGATGAATGTGTGTGTTAAGTGTTAATACAATCATTTGTGTTTAGTGTGAATGCAATCATTTACAAACTAATTTCTTGACAATAAGTTATTGCCTTTTATATAGGCCTCCTGCTACATTGCAGGCCTTCAACTTTGCTTGGTTGAAAACAGAGAAAATTAGGAGCAAAATTCTCCAAAATGTAGGAAAAAAGTAGGATTCAATCCACCAATCCAACAAAATAGGAGGAAAGAAAGATATTTTAAAAAGTGTTTGGAGTAGTAACCTCGAAGAAAATGTAAAACATGCGAAATATGCTTTAAAAATTATAAGATTGGCGAAAAAGCAGAAATCCGCAGAAACAAATTTTCCTTCACCAACAGGTTATGATGCTAGTTATAGTACTCTCAGCAACAACCTGTAAAGACTACTCAACTCCAAACAAATATTCGTGGAGCATCGTGGAGCAACATATGCTGCTCAGAATTGTATTGTCAAGCTTTAATTTACTCAAGATACATTACCTCTGGGTTCAGCAGCTATGAGGAAATAAACAAAGATATCATGACAAGCCTACTTTTATGTGACGATGAGTATGAAGGAAATTACAAAATATCACAACAAAACACAACAAACAATCACTTGCTGACCCTACCTTTTGACTGGCCCTTACAAACAGGGCAAACCAGCTACGGATGGTGGAACTACTCCCCAGCAGTAGCCCACTGAGAAAGCTGACCATGTCCCCCTGGCCCCCGTCTGCTTGGCAACGGGCCGCGTGGTCCAGGGAGAGGGCCACAGCAAGACCCGGTAGCCGACACTGTTCCACCTAGGGTAGAAATGAGAAGAAATGCTAGTTTAACTCTCTGAACACCACTACAACAAAAATCCATGTATTTAGTATGTATAGGGCTGAAACATGGACAACAACCAAGCACCTGGAGAAGAGACGGAGGATGTCCAATAGGGCAATGGAAAGAATAATGCTGGGCATCATAAGAAAGACCATAAGTGACAAATAATGAGCTCAGATTGAAAACAGGAGTGCAAGATATTATTACAATGATAAAATCAGAGAAATGGAGATGGGCAGGACACCTAGCCAGGAGGTGTGACAATAGATGGACAAACAAAATAATAGACTGGACACCAAGAAACTATACAAGAAGTAGAGGGAAACAGAATAGGAGATGGAGGGATAAGCTAACAACACACTGTGGCATTGCTTGGCAGAGGACCGCACATGATAGGGTGAAAAGGAGAATTGATGAACGAGCCTTCCTCCTGCAGTGAAGCGAAATAGGCTGAAGGCAAGGCAGGCAAGACAATTCAGAGAGTGATATGCATAGGGGCAATTCCGTGAATTATTGGACAAATCAGAAATTATATAAATTGGTCTATCTCGTATTACATTTTAATGGTTTGAATGGGTATGAATCATGAAGAAACAATGGGGGACATCATTTCTACTCTAAATTTTACATCTTCAACAGCACCCTCTAGGAGAATCAGAACCATACATGAAATACCACATGTGGGACTAGTCTGACTAAATCTCAGTTTTATGAAAAATTATCATTTATTCAGCAGTTTTTTCCATGCCAATAGCCTCTCATTGTTTTGAAAGTAATAAAGCCCCACATATGCATACTAAATTTGAAAAAGACATGAATAAACGCAAATTTGTGTGGATGGACAAAATGTAACGTAACTAACCGTAACGTAACTAACCATGTTTTTGATGTTGTAGTTAAAAATGAGAAGATTTTTATCAATAAGTTATATATCAAATGACTTATCAAGATGCCAGAAATAGCATGAATACCACAGTTTGTTTCAGTTGAAAACAGGTTGAGGAAACTTTGAGGACAAAGACTTGTCATTTTTTTCCATGTCCTCTTTTCGTAACGTAACTAACCATAATTAAAGTTCTTGTTATTACCCACTGAAACATGTCTCATGATTTTGCTTGATGTTGTGAAGTAGGTGCCAGTCTAGAGAACTGACAGCACCAAAACAGAAAAATAATATGAAAGCATATTCATGTAAGAGCCAAATGTTGAGTAAAGTTTGTCATAAAGTGTAACGTAACTAATCACGGAATTGCCCATAGGGTTCATTCTTTTCTTGGCACACTTACTCTGTTTGTGTAGTTGGCACATTTGATACAGTTTATGAACAATGACTGATCTCAGTTGTATTTCTGAAATTATTGAATCAGTTCTTTAGTTGCTCAGTTAGTGTTCAACAATCCTGACTTATATGATTTGTTTTCCTTTCACAAAATGTATAACATTGTTCTGAATTTAAGATGAAAACTTTAAAGGTTAGTGACATGATTGGGAACACTTGAAAATGCCTCAAGAACCAAATGAGTTGAAATATATACCAATTATACACTAGCAGGAGTGGCTCTCCCACCGATTTGTCTGTAATTTGTTTACTTAAGGAGAATCAAGCATAAACATGGAAGTATCTTAATTTTATCCGGGGACGATAAAAATAAGCTCCATAGAGAGCCACACAGCAGGTTTCCGTGCTACGAGTGATATTGACATTGTTTATTTTAGAATGAGTCAACGTTTGACTACAAGATTTTCACAGGAGAATCCTTGCATAGTTTACTTGATTCTAGAGTAGTTTCAGCCTAAGTTGAGGACTACCCCTAATCATGTCATTTACCTTTAACATAAAATGTAATATTATATGATTCCTGTTGAGGAATTGAAGTGATCCAGGGTTGGCAATTTCTTTGATTATGTTTTGGAAGGGGTGATTTGAATCACAATTAAAATCAAGATTTTAATTGTGATTAAATTGAAAATTCAATAAATCAATAAATTTGATTTAAATCACTGATTGTTTCAACAAAAATTATTTAAATCAGTGATTAAAATTGCCATGGATTTAAATCACCAACTCTGAAATGATCACAACCTCTATTCAGAACTCATTTCAAATGGTGAAGAGTATAGAAATTTCACTTGCTCACATGCTCTACTCATATCAAACAAAAGAAAATTTCACACATCAATTTTTTTGAACCACTGGATCTACTAATAATTTAAGTACCCTGACACAAATACATCATGCTAGAAGTGTAGTTTGCAAAATACGGAGCTGCCATAAATTACTAATTTCAGAGGGTACAATGAAACACTTCTGTCAGAAATCAACTCTCAATTTGCAGAATGATGGTTTACATGTCCCTTACCCTTAATCGTTACTAGTCACATCCAGCTACTGTACTTACTACAAGGGCTCTGAGTTTCAGGGTCTGACTGGGATTCATGGCTGCCAGCAACCTCAGGCTTTCGGTCCGTCGCCGCCCACCCTGGCTCTCTTCATCTTGTCTCTCGCCACACTTGATCAAAGCATTGCAGACTGGTGGGAACATAAACACAAATTGAATATACATTTATTGATCATTACGAAAGTTCTCCGCTCCCTTAACACCCCTACATGTATAACAATAGAACTATCCACGTTTGTCAAACCCCAAATTTTAATCCTTACCCATGGGGCTTTCACTTCTTTCTGTAAACTACTGAGGCTTTTCACACTGAACCTAATCCTTGATCTTACATAATAGAATTGTCAGTGCAGAGCAAATTCAATTTCTATTTGGCTATGAAAAAGCTCCAGTGTGTAACACATTACACCAGAACTTTATTCAACTCAACAAAATTGAACTAATTAGTCAAACTGATATTAAGCTTACCTGTGGAAATACAGAAAGGTAACTTGTTTTTGAGATACACTCCATGCTGAAGACTTACACTGTTTCACTTGAATTGTTTCTCATTCGTATTTTCTTCTACTACATGTACATTGCCGCAATTTAAAACTGACAGAATTTGTCATCACTTTTGTGTATCCAAGTGTATCAAAACAACAATGCATTCTTCTGTCAACAAGTTAATCAATTTATTCTGTTTCGAGATTCAATTAAGTTATAAAGTTCACATAAGTATTTCACTAATTTGTTTTTTGAGATATTTTTTTCTACTGCAAGTATATTGCTCCATTTAAAAACTCACAGAATCTGTCATCACTTTTGTGTATCCAATATATCCAAGTGTATTAAAAGTACAATGAATGCACTTTTATGTCAACATGTTAATCAATCTATCCTGTTTCAAGATTCATTTAAGTTATAGTGCACATAAGTATCTCACCTTGAAAAAAACTATCAGGCACGTTGGCAACAAGCCTGCACAGCATCATGGGACCTAGCTTAACTCTCAGCAAGACTTCGGCTAATTTATTCATTGGTAACAATGATGGCAACTCTGAAAAAAAAAGAAGTACCAAAATATACAACTGCCCTGAATATTACAAAAAAAAATTGTAGATCATTAGTAATGTGAAAAACTTTAAGTTCCATGGATCTGCACTCATTTCAGTTATTTTTATCATAATTGGACCAAATTTTGTTTTTTTTTGTAAATAAACAATGAAACCAGTATGTTGTTTGGCCTTGCTGACATCAACGAAATGTGAGGAGACTTGTTAATTTAGCTTAGATTATATTTTGATGATTTTCTAGTAAATTTACATTAAAATACCAGGTGGCCTGTTTTTATAATGCAAAAGAAATATACTTCTATGTTGTACATTTTCATAGACATCAGAATGCAGCTACTTGTGTCATGCAGAAAATGCATGCCAAATAGTGTCCAAAAGAGTTATATGAAATGCTCCCTCTGCCCCTTAAAAAGAGGCGTGTGACCAGAATCGTACTTCTACTCCCGATCACGCTGTAATATCTCATCAGATAGATAGATAGAAGCTTCATCCACGCAGCTTCTAAGGTCTCCCAGACAATGTTGTTGGAACAATGTCCCTTACAAGGCTCAATTCTTTTGAGAGCAGGGTACACAGATTTCTTTTGGAAAATGAAAATTCATAAAGTGAGCATCTCATTTCCCCCCATTGATAGTGATAGTTTTGTTGAATTGATATGAACTATTTGATTGGCCTTCTGGATCTTTGGTGTTTTGGCTGGCTGTTGTTCATATTTCGATCTTATATAAAATGAAAAAAAAAATGTGTCCCTTGTGTGACAAAAAAGAAACGAGACTGTGACAGCCACCCCCACATGACGTAATGTCAATCGATCCACCGTCCATGTCATTGTGTTGCCCAACATCTCATCAACATTCTGCTAGAATATTGTTCACTTATCTCAATATGTGCCCCTTCCTTGGGCTGTTAAGTGGTACGCCCAACTATGCCCTGTCATGATAATAGAGATTATTAGAGATTGCACATACATGGAGCGGGGAATCAATCTGTCATGACAATAGAGATTATTAGAGATTGCACATACATGGAGCGGGGAATCAATCTGAAGTTCCTGGTTCAGTTTGGTGGGTTTCTAAATGAGTGTCTTGAGCTTCTCTCCTTGAGGATTATGGAGAAAATGTAATGTCACGGGTGGGATCTTTTCCATAAGACTCCTGGAGAAGCTCAAGACTGACCCAGGAACTTCAGGTTGATTCCCCGCTCTATGATTGTGCCCCTTCTCATATCGTGATGGGGCAAAACAGGGGCGTGTCACTCAACAGCCCAAGCAATGGGCACAGAACGGGATAGCCAAACAACATTATAGCAGAATGTTGAGATATTGGGCAACACAGTGACATGGGCGGCGGTTCGATTGACATTGTGTCATGGGCAAGGCTGTCACAGTCTCGTTTCTGTTTTGTCACACCTCGTACACTCGTTTTTCTCACCTGCTTGTGCAATGCACAGAACATCAGAGACTTCTTCCTGATATACTTCATTTTCAAACAGCTCACATGACCGATAAATGAAGTCTGTGGGTTCCTTTATCTAAAAGAATGCAAACACAGTGTTTGTTCACTTTTTAAATTTCCTATTGACTACGACTACATTTCTTAAGACATGTACACAAGCATTATTAATTCTACATTGACGGTTATACATTATACCCCCATCCCACCCCCCCCTCCAAAAAAGTTGTACAAAAGTCACCTCAAAAAGTTTTATAGTGCCCATGCTGTCCAATTTCTAATTTCTATTTTGTGTTCTTACTTCTTCATTGATGCTTATTAACTTATTACCAATTATAGATCAATATATTCTATCATATTTACCTGATTAAATTACAAGATAATTCATCTGTTATATGACAGCAATGAAAAAAAAATTGAAAAAAATTATCAAAATACAAATACTCCATATGAATGACTGTATCCCCCAAAATAAAGATTTTTTTTAATTTCTACCACTATTAAATGAACAAAAATCATTACCATTCTCTATCCTAAACATATTTGATGATCTCACCTGACTTGAGATGAAGAGGAGCTCACTAATGAGTAACCTCAGTCTCCTTGCCGAGTCACTCTTCTCAAACTCCAAAGCCAGACCATGTTGGATGTGGGCTGTCAGGTGGTTCTCGGAGTCACCAAGCTTTTGTCTGATGAGAGAAATAATGAAACCCTTTCTGAATAAAAATGGCTTGTGTATACATGTGCAAGATTTGTTCTATAAATTTACAAATACATGACCATGCCTATAGTGATATTCACTAATTATCACAATATAGGCATCTCAGTTCATTTCAAGTACTGAAAATGATCAAATGTTTCATAAAATTTGAAATTTTACTGAAAAAAATATGGAATAGATGCTAAATCCAAGTTATTTTCACTTGATCTATTCAGTGGAGACTGGAGGTGCTGGTTTGCAAATAAGGACTGTCCTTAAAAATGAAGATTTCCTCATAAACAAAGACAAATTGTGTCCTCATTTATGAGGCTCATGAGGGTCATATTTTTTTCACCACACAATGAGGGGCTTAGACGGCAGTCCAGTTCATCATTTTTCAATGACTTGTCCATCTTCCCACCGACTTGATCTGGAACCCGATAACACGGAGCTAGCGACTCACATCACAATCACATCAGCAATTCCAACTCCAAGGGGACTGAACTTTCCATGAACTTTCCCATTTTGTGTGTGAAGAAATCCT
This sequence comes from Eucidaris tribuloides, assembly GCA_001188425.1. Classification (NCBI taxonomy): domain Eukaryota; kingdom Metazoa; phylum Echinodermata; class Echinoidea; order Cidaroida; family Cidaridae; genus Eucidaris; species Eucidaris tribuloides. The sequence goes on from JZLH01S0273962.1 coordinate 24,456, forward strand.
TATTCTAGGATGATTCTATTCCTAGTTATCAAAGACGATCTGTGTTTACAGACCAGCACCAAAAAATACCAAATAGAGTAAAGTACCCATGATTCGACCACTTAAGCACTTTTGCATTAATATCTTTCTTTCTATACACATTGATAAAGTAATACATGGAGGTAAATAAAGTATATATGGTCATGTGTCGTATGGTGGGACCCCCAAATACCTGGTGGCGTTACATTTTTCAGTCCTGTTCTTAACTGAACTTGATGCATCAGAGCTATCCTTTATCCAATTATAATGAATTTGGGCTCATTCTGCAGCAAAATTACCCTGCTTTTAAAATCTGATAAGCAATCTTACATTACACTTTGTTTGATTAGTGAAAAATGCAAAAATGTTAACGAGGGTAAATCTGGTGGATAAGCGGAGGAGGATAAGCGGAGGAGTGTGTACAATCTCTATGGAGAAATTGCAAATTCACCTGTACTCTTTAGTTTTTCCTATTATTTGCAGCAGATAAGCTATCTTGGAGTTATGATATGCATCTGACTAACTTGACACATGTTGTACTTCACAATTCTCAAAAGTAAAATGAAATTAATTGTCTTCTAGGTCATTAATTACTTAATTAATGACTGGTGTAGCTTGTGCTTGCCATTGACTTGTACACGTTATGAAGCATGATAGTACTGCATGTAAGGACACACAAATAATGTTCACTTCAGGGCTACATCTTGGTTGAAATCTTTAAAAACACTTTACTGATCCATTTATTAAACACTAATCTACTATTTAATCTCTCAAATTTGTTAGTTAGGTTTAATAAATTGTTTGTTTAATCAGTGTAATTAATGTTTTTGTAACAAATTGCAACACAATTTTAAACATATTTCGTCACAGCCTGTATCACTCCATCTGAAAATCAAAAAGTAGTAAAACCATACATTTTCTTTAAGCTGAAAGTGTGCTTTTTCACAACATAACATCAATTTTGGGCCATGACTTAATACTGACAAGTGTAATGAGTTGTCATCAATATCACAAAACTATACTTTTTTGT
>JZLH01S0273962.1:26682-36779 GCA_001188425.1 Eucidaris tribuloides
ACACAGTACTTCAGTTCATTATCCTGCACCTGTCACTGGTTGTTTGAATCCCAACCACACTGCAACAGCCAAATTTTCTTTGCAATCTTTTCATTAATTAACTGGTTAACTCAAACATTATTTTTATATATTTTATACAGTTATTTATTCATTCTCTTGCTATGCTCTGAGAGTCCATGCTTACCTCAAGCGAGCCTCTTTCAATGCATCTTGTTCCAGTGTACTGAAATCGACCGACAGCAAAGCCACGATCGAGTTCACGACTTCCAGGCCAGAGAGCACCCGTAGCAGCTTCTTGCGTCCCTGTACCCACGCGTTGCTGGTGTCCAGCGGGGCGCACAGTGACATACGGACTAAGCACGGCAACAAGAGGCGCAGTTTTTTCTCTTCCAGAGTGATAATTGTATCGATGTCTACATTTTGCATGGCCTGGAAAGCTTCGGGTGGCACGACAGGCTTGACTGCCATGACTACACTCATCAAATTGATGTGATTTGGGCAAAAATCCGACGTTTTACACACAATTGTCGTCCATTTCAACAGAGACAGCACACGGCGTACGATACTCGTGAAGTGCAAATCACATAATATCGGCTGACGGCCATGTAATAGCATAGAGTGCAAATTTAGTCGGTGCAACTGCAGTACTGTATTTCGAAATATGAAAAAAAAAAAAACATATTAGTTAAAATATGCTAAAATTATACTATGTCATCGTATAAATTTCAAGCACAGCACGGTAAACACTAAAAGATTAGTCAAGTTTGAAGACGGACAAAGAGGAACCCCCCTCTCAACTGAAGCACCCAAGTGAGGCTCATTGATTCCACTTAGAAAACGATGTTATATATTTTTAAGGCCAAGTAGTCAATAACCAGGAAGATGGAACTTATTCAAGAGTAAGAATTAAAGGATATCTATGTCTCTCCAAGTTTAATATTCACATCAATCTACTACAACAAATTTCACCTTTCTGGTCTATTTTAAATTCAAGCTTGCACAAATGTTCCTTAGGGTAAAGTATTATAAAAGATTCAACGAAAAAGAAATGCTGTATTGATGCAAATTAATAGCCTTTAATTAGCATAAATGCAAATTAATGCAGAACTTGTAACAAGTCAGGTTTTTATGTATAACTTGTGGTTTACCCTCTTGTATTATTTAAATGGAGTTGTATATTTTCAAGCAGGAAGCTTAGAACTACATGTATGTTGGTTACAATTAGCCATTACTTAACAAAATACAGATGTATATTTCCAAACAGCCTTTATGCACGAAGAAGGTCTGTAAAATGTACTTCAACTTTGCTGTACAACATTTTTCCTAAAGACGTTGTTGTGCAAAGTTATTGCTTGTTGAAGTCAGTTAGTTATTTCCTTTCCCGATACTAAGTGCTCTTTGAAATTAATTACGCACGCACGGGATTCAGGGTCCCGCGCAAAAAGAGTTAACCCTTTGGTGATGATTTGATTTTTTTGTATAGCATGCAGTTTCTGTAGAGCCCAACACGATCTATCTCATACTTTTCTTTAACAGGTTAAAAAGAAACCTTCAAACAGGCCTATAGAATCTTATCCCAAGTTGGTCGCATCTGCAATGTTGTACGGATTTATTGGAGGACCCAATGCCTTTGAATGTATTATGTAAAATAAATATATGGCAAAAGACAAATCCTATACTTCATCATCACCATCATCATCATCACCACCATCATCATCACCACCATCATCATCATATCATTACCATCCTCCCCGCCCCCTCATTAAAACCACCAGCATTATCATCTTCTTCAACTTTACCATCATCGTCACCATCATCTTCCTCCTCCTCCTCTTTCTCATATCATTTTCAACATTATCATGATCTTCAACCTCCCCTACTTTTCCTCCTCATCATCATCTAGCTTTTAACATCCTTCAACTCCTCCTAAGCTAACCATAATGATCATCTTCAAAATTTATCATCATAGTTGTCACCATCCTACCCTACCCCTGATTACAATCATCATTTCTATCTTCCTCATCACCCATCATCATCACCATCATTTTCACCATCATCATCTTCAACATCCTCCCCCTCCCCTCATCATCATCATCATCCTCATCCTCAACATCATCATCATCAACATCATCATCATCATCCATCATCACCACCACTAATCCAACAATAATGGTACACTGTATTATCACTTCAATCTACAGATATAACAGAAACACAATATTTTTCTAATAGTTTGTTCATTTTTAATGTTTCTGCTTTACAAGCACACATTTGCATAAAAGTTAACCAAGGTTAAAACTTAATAAAGGCTATATAATTTATTATCTAATATATATACAAAGCATGTCCAAGAGTAGCTCTAGTGTGGTATAAAAATTGATGGTGAAAAATGTGTAACAAAACAAAATATACATTTTTATCCATGTATGGTACTTTATACTCATTCCACTACAGCTATACATTGTTGTTTTGTATATATACAAAATATGAGACATCTATGTATTTTGTGCCACGTTTGTGAAAAAAATAAGAAATTTGGCAAACATAGAGCAGGAATGCAAAAGGCATATGAACTGGTGCATGAAACCACATCTCTACAGATACATATCTTACTATAATTCAAAACAACTTCATATTTTTCTATTCAATAGACTGGACAGTTGACACCATGACTAGACTGGAAAGTTCAACTTGATACCTTCCTTGTAAGTTTGGAATGAAAGTTCTGCAAATAAACATAAATAATAAATTCCTAATCTCCTCTAACTTTGATGCTTATAGGACACTTGGAATTTATAATAAACTTCTTGCATTTGATTTAATATCCATGTGTATATTTCATTTAGTCCTAGTACTTCATAATTTTAATATTTGATTTGTGTATCACTATAACACCATGCTACATAAGATATGGCTTCTATGTCTTCATCCATTATCATCATATCATTTACACTTCCATGACAGGGAAAAAATTTGCATGAACATTTTTGCAAAGGCACATACTATATATCTATTATTTGAAAGCTTATTTTTACAGTATAAAATTTAATCCATTCTAACTGAAGGTGCACTTATTTATTTTTTTTTTACATATAATGCATAGCTTTTTAATGCAATTTTCATTTTTTTTCTATTTCTAAACCTTGTTTAAAAAATATTTTTGTGTGCTGCATCAGTAAGTTATTTTCAATCTTTGCCATTCAGATGTGAAAATTGGTATTTCAATGGTCCTAAGTAATCAAAATCAATCTATTTAAACACAACAAACAAAACAATGCTATAGTAGTGTTTTAATCCTGTTATAAATCATCACAGGACTTGCTACAATAAAAAAATAGTAACAAGTACAAAGCACTCGTGTTATGATGAACACGGTTATAATGAGATCCTGTTACAACAAAGTAGAAATTCAGGTCCTAAAATTATGATCTATATATTTATCTTTATATACTTTCACTGTTTGGTTATAATGAAATTCTGATACACTGAAATAAAACTGCCAGTCCCGAGGACTTAGAATAAATGACATATGTTCAAGGGCATGTTCAAATGACATCACAGGTTCACTTAATTATTGATTGTCTACATTTCTTACCTTTATTTGTACTTGTGTAGGATGCATTCAACGTTACACCTCTTACATAATTGCCAAAAATATAAAAAGTATGGCAGTAATATAATTTGTTCTTTCATTCTTTTATAGTAATGGACAGCCCTTACTAAATCACACATAAAAACTACTAGGTTTGCAGTGGATATTTTCCTACAAATTTGAAATTTTATGACAGATTTTTTTTTTTTTAGGGGGGGGGGTAAAAAATTACAAAATTCATTCTGACTTTAGAAATCTTAACAATGTCAAAATAAAAATTACAATGTAAGAAAGGATATACTTTTATCCACAACTCTGGTACACACCACTTCCCTCCAACATGCATGTATAAAAAGTTAAAGCTATCAAAGTTTGCACTGCACTCCAAAAATTGCTCAATGTGGCGTTGTTCAAAAAGGCTCAACACATTAAGAGTTTGACTCTCCTAATTTCCTCCTGAAAAAAAAAGTTATATTCTGTATGCTGTATCTATGGACAAATCTGTAAACATAAATGTGGTTAACAAATAATATAAAACTTTTTCGAATATTTTTTTGGAAAAAGATTGACCTTATTTATGTACAAAACAGAGAATTTGTTACCTACGTGTAAATCAATCATATTGAAGGAAATATAATATATGACCCATTATAAAAATAAACCATGGTAATACCATGGTATGGTATTGGCCAATTTACCACGGTGTTATCATGGTACCACAGTATTACCATGGTACTACCATAGAACAACCATGGTACTACCATGGTAATCCATGGTATTACCACGGTAATGGCAGGGTAAATTGGCCAATACCATGGTATATTTTTGTGTTTCAAACAAATGCATGTCCTCACCATCTTCACTCTCTTGTCCCTTGAATAGAAAGGAGTGAATGTCACTACTTTAAAGTCAAGGTTTATTGCACAATTTCAGCCATGTTCACCGCAGATTCTACCCCCTTACTCCCATTAACAAGACATGTTGTATTATGTTTTGATGTCATGGGTTTCTTAGGGTTAAACACAACATGGACTATAAGGAATGTGGACATGGGACAGTAACAATACACATTAATATAATTCTCGCTATTGACAATGCGTCATTCAGCAGCATTCAACAGTAGAGGGCGTGCTTGTCAAAGAGAACTTGGCCTCCACAAACTTGCAATTTTACACAAGTTAACACGGGTTGAGAATTGACAAGTCACGTATAAATGACTGGTTTAAAATTTGTGGCATATACCCAACAAATTTTGATCCTACCTGTAAAGGTCACATGAAATCATAACGTAAATTTGTAACACTCTGACCTGATTTAGTAAAATCATGAATTTTGCAGACGTCCCTGTGTATTGACTCTGGAAGCTAGAATAAATTGGTCATGCTAGTCGAACCGTACCAACGTGTAATCTGCGCATGCGCACACTGATGAAAGCACCCTCTATTGTCGAACGCCCTACATGTATATTGTCGATAGCGAAAATTATATTTGTTTACAAGACAAAACTAATTGATTTGACTGCTATGCAGTCAATTGGTAGCCTCTTTCCTCCCTTGCCAATTCTCCACCAAGCAGTTGACAACCATGGCCCACTTTATTAAATTCAATTCATATCTCATATCCAATATAGATAGAGCAATAAAAAGATCAGGGTGTATGGACGGACAGATAACCCGAAAACAGAATTCCTCCGGCCTCTTCGCGGTGGGTGCATAAAAATGACATAAACATTACATTACATAAAAACACTCATTTAAAACAATGTTGTCTGAAACATACAATACATCTTTGGTAACAAAAACTATGGCCAAGAACAACCTCTTAAAAACACATAAAATTTGGCATAGTTATATAAGTGGATGCTTTGTAATTATATATAAATTTAACAAACATACAAATAAACTTACTTGGAGAACATAAAAATCATACAGAGCCAATTTTGGCTGTCCTTTTGATAAAAAACAATAAGGATTAAATATAAACTTCTCAAAAAAAGTAATGCAACTCAACTTTGAATGTTGATATCCCTCTTGGTATTGCAGTATAATACTTCATATTGGTATTGTTGAAAAGCCTGTCTATTTACCACCACAATGATACCTCATTTGGCATGATTATGGATTCGTGGAATGCGCAAGGGGCCAAGTCAAACATGAAAAGTTGCAAAAATACATTGTCATCGTGGCCAGTACCATGTTTATTTGTATGGAGAGTGAAGTGTGATAATGTGACGGTTGTTTATTGAAGTGTTACTTGTTGGAGGGACATTGGAAAACTTGGCAGAATCCTAATGAAACTCAAACATAGTGATAATTTCACAATTACCCACTTAAATCACATTCAACATTCATAACAAAATATGAAAACAACACATAACACTTTATTGAAAACCACAACATCATTATACACAATCCATTCTCCATATAAATGGACACTGAACTGGCGACGATAACAATGCATTTGGCAGCTTTTCCCTTTTGACTTGGCCACTTATCAAAATGTCTTGCACATTCCATGAATCCATAATCATAACAATGAGATATCATTGTGGAGGTAAATAAACAAACATTTTAACCACACCAATATCAAGTATTATAGTTTAACACCAATCGAGATATCAACGTTCAAAGTTGAGTTGCGGAACTTATTTGAGAAGTTTAGATGACCACTAGCTGACCATATCTTTATTTATTCATATTGTAGACCTTCTCATTGAGCCTATAACAATTCATCCATGGTTGGGATCAACTATGGCATATTTCCACCAATCTGCAATTCTTGATGGGTAGGGCATGTAAACAATTCTACTGATTTCAGATGGTTTAACTGCAATTTTGATGAAAAACAAACAAAAACCTGACCAGTCCAACGTAATATAATCCAAATATTGTTATGGCAACATCTTAATGGATGCAGCATTCCAAACTAACGAACTCACAACAAGACTTCCTGTACTTCCAGAAATGCATTTAGTGGTTGGGGTGTTCCTGGTTCTGAGAACCTTCTTGGGCAATTCTTTTTTCTGCTCTTCAAATTATTATGTAACCTAATCCTAAAACAGCCCTTTCTGACTTACCCTTTTATTTATAAATGTATATTTTTGTATTTCTTGTGCGTGTGTGTGCTTCAAATCATTTTGTGCCATACAACATTATATCAACCAACTGGAGATCCCCTCACAAGAATTGTGATTTTGATGCTATAAAACTGAATGCATCATGCTTTAAATGTGGTATTTCAGTTCATGCACAGCTATTCAATGTCTTATTAAAATATGTACATAAAATACTCATGCTGCTCATTTTGACTTCAGAGGTACCACACACTGTAAAGTTATAAAATGGCATGCAAAAGAAGTTTATAACCACACATTTTCTAAACTCTTTTGTTGAGCCAAAAAAATTATTCTGGAAGTCATAAGATAATCCAGTTAAAATTAAACCTTCATTCAAATCATTAATTTAGTTAAGCGAATTAATTACTCCTTGTCAACTGACATTCAGATATACAATCTCTCATGTAATAAATCTGTAACTCAGTAATGGAAAATGACAATGACAACGACAACAAACAAACAAACAATTGCCAAACTGGATGCTTTGTGATAGAGGACATTGTGCAACATGCATCAAACTGAACATATATATTTCACACACAAGCAATATTTAGTTGCTAGTTTGTTTTCTAAGACACACAAAATTTAAAGCATTTTAATAAAGTGGTACGTAGAGGGTTAGTATGGTGGCAATGTAACTGTCAGCATGTCAGCAGTAACAGTTTTTGTTTTTTCGTATGTCACAATTGCAATAATTACATCATGCAATGGACAGGTATCTGTGGTGGCACTAATTATATGCTAATTTTACTTACTGATGAAGTCTGCAAAAAATATAAACTAAATTTTTGCAGGAAGTAATATACATGTAGTAGTCACTGTTCAGAGAATGTAATTTCAGTGATTTTCTTGCTGATAAAATAAAAATTTTATCAAGAATAAATTCACGTTTACATTCACATACTTCCTTACAGAGCTTATTCTTATTGTATAAATATCCACCAAAGGATATAAAATATGTAAAAAAAAAGTATTTCTTCATTTGATGTGGTAACTGTCGAAATTCAGGCGCACTTAACTGGTTTGGTATTCACTGTATCTAACTAGAGCACTAAGTTTGACTATGTTGCAGTAGATGGGTATGCCTTTGTCCCTGGCACTCACATTTGGAAAGGGGAGGGGTGTGTGCCCCCCAAAATCTGAAACCATACCCTTAAAGGGACCGTAAAGTCGCATATCGTGGTGGTTTGGAGGTAGCCCAGCTCGGGTAATATTCAGGAATGCCCGTATACTTTCGGAAAACGAGTGCGCAGGAATTGCGTGCAATTCCCTATGCAGCACGTATTCACCCGAAGAAAGTCGAACTATGCCCAAATGACCCTCATCGGCAATTCTGTTCGCAGCTCCACAATTGTTGTTATGCACCACTGAACTCTACACTACATAGCATAGAGTTCAGTGTTACACACGGCCTTGTAATAGGGGCAAGCGCAAGGTAAATAAACGTACATGGATTACGAGTGGCGCATCCCTTTAAGAACCGAATTGACTTATAACTGACGGGCTTAAGAACTTAACAACCCTCTCCAAATGGAGGTCTTGGGAACTGGAATTTAACATGAAATGGGGGTCTTGAGAACTGAAGCCTCAAATGAATCAAATGGGGGTCTTAGGAACCATTTTTCTTTTGGACACATATTTTAGAAACAGAAATCTTGGACAGAAATTTTGCCTTTTGTTCAGGACCGAAGCACGGTGCTTGGAAACGGGATCCAAATGATTTTTCGGGCTTTCAGAATAAGCGATAAACCAGAGAATGAGACATTTCAACAGAGTGCCAAAGGAACAAGTTGGTCAATAAATAAGATATACTTTGGAACATCTTGCATTATACGTATTAAAGTGCTCCACCCCCCTCCCCCCCCCCCCCGGGGCCTTTGTACTCCTGTACCAATTTGAAGTACTTTGTCACCCGCGAACTTGCACTTGAAATTTGATGCCTTATACAAGTAAGTGACCACAAGAACTTGTGACCTTTTGACTCTGATATCTAATCAGTTCACTGTTGCACCATAGTCCATAATTGACCTATGTTTGATTACAATTCAATCAGCAGTTCATAATTTATCTTGGTAATGAGACAATAACGGATGTACGAGACTACCCAGAATAGGTGCCTGAGCCATCATGTAATTTGTAATCATCATTTATGCATAATTTGAATATAAGGCGTGACATAAAAGGCATCCATATTGTGCAAGAGAAAAGCACGCTGTTTGGCAAACAGAAAATACTTTTGTGACATGATGCTTACAACAAAGTCAAGGGCACAGTCTCAGCTTTCAAATGCCATTTGTTCTGTTCAATTTGCTTATTTTACTCTCGAGATACATTTAGTTGACAACAATAGGGTAAAATCACAATTGTGCCACTTTTACTCGGGAAAAGGGCCTGAACATTGAGCGTAGTAAAAACGGCACAAAAATGGCACAACTGTGATTTTATATTTTTGTTACTCAATCAGTAAACATATCTTTAGATTAAAGCAAAATAATTGAACAGAACAAACAACATTTTGAAGTATTTGTAAGCATCATATCACAACAGTATTTTCTAATTGCCAAAGAGGGCGCTTTTCACTTTCACAATTTTTTCGAGACAAGCTGTAAACTGAGTTTGGCATCTACACATGATGTGATTGGCATCCAGGCATTGGATGTACATGCACTTAGGAGCAAGCATGATATCAAAGGCATCTAAGCAAGTGTGTGTGTATCATGACAACCACTCATAATAATATAGTGATATGAAAGGCATCCAGCATGATATTTGGCATCCAAGCATACTATGTGTGTCATCCATACAAGAAATTCAGGGCATCCACTCATAAGTGTGTGACGTGAAAGGCATCCATATATATATTGGCATTCACTTGTGATATGGTTGGTATTCGGATATTTGTTCATGCAAAAGAGTGCATGCATATCATTGGCATCCAAGCATGATATGCGAGTCATCCACGGGAGAAATCAACATGATCCAGATATAGTGTGAATACCACACTAACGATGTGTAAGGCATCCATGCATTGACATCCATGTATCATATGATTGTAATCTTTGCATAGCATAACTGAGAGATGCACACGTGATATGATTGGCATCCACCATGATATAATTGGCATCCACCCATGGTATAATTGGCATCCACCCATGATATAATTGGCATCCATCTATGATACAATTGGCATCAATACAAAACATGACCAGCCCTCTTGCATGATATCAATGCCATCTGGGCAAAGATATAAAATGTCATCCACTTGTTAGATGCTCAACCAGTGTGATTCATGTCTTTCAAACATTGTTACTTCCACAAAGGGCCACTGCACAATACATGATCAGTCTACGATCCGATTTCGGAAGAAAATAGAATAGTAAGCAAATAATC